>CAEGAG010263377.1:0-60221 GCA_903067065.1 Brachyrhaphis terrabensis | reverse complement strand
GGCACAACCTCAGTTTCCTGCTGTTCAGAGAGAAGGAACTGCACTAAACAGTAACGTCTTCTACTCTTACACTGTGAAGGTCCTCAACACATCAGATCTATCTGTAGCTCCCTACTGTAACTGTAAGATCCAGGCACAACTCAGACATCTATCCATCAGTAAAACCTTAATTACTCCTTTTGCAAGAATTCAAAATTGAGTAAGGTCCTTTGAGTACACCTCAAAATAAGTATTTATTTTGTTTGGTTTAAATAAATTCATCATATGCATTTTATCAGCCAGTTCTGAAAATCAAAATTCAGAGTAACCATTGAGTCTGCAATCATGTAAGCAATGATACAAACCCTTGTTTATTATTGTGTTGTCACTGTTTCCAGTTTTTTTCTTTATTTCTTATGCATCAGATGACACATTTTGCTCAGCTTATGCTTGCACCTCCGAGGGCCCTCTCTGAAATGTTTGCACGCCCACTACGTTGTCATTTTGTCACTGAGAGTCAAATCTGGAGCTAATCAATACCTGTGAGTGCAACCAAGTAATTTCACCTACGACTGAAAGCCCGATGTGTTCTCTAAAACTGATTGTCGGTCACGTCTAAACAGAAGGTGTAGTCTGGTATTAGTGTCATGTTGATATTACGCCAATTTTCTGCTGATTTCTTTATAGCGGCAAATCAAAACACGTATTTTATTTCCCTGAAATCTTTAACGTGATTGCGTTTATCGAAAATTCCATATGCCAACAAACTGACATGTTAATAGCCGATCAATCTTAAGAAACAAGTCGAGCATCAAATGTCCTAAAATGCTAAAGCAACACAAAATAAAAAACTTTGCTCTATATTTGCATGAACGATTGAGGCCTTGAGTAGACACTGAGCAAAACGTTTTGACTGGTACTTTTTATTTTAGACTGGACATCACAATGGACAGAAACAGAGAATTAATCTTAATCTTTAGGACATTTTTGAAGGCTGTGAAGGCCACAAAAATGCGAACTGCTCCGGGAATGTTTCCAGGAACATTTCTCTAGGAGGAGACCTTTGTGCAAAAGCAAAACTCTAAGGAGGCAACATGTATCTAATCTGGCTTAGGAACACTTTTGTATCTTTGGGAACAGGCTGTTGCTTTCAGAAAAAAATGTTTAATTTCTCTGCTGGATCTGTTACCTTCATAACCCATGACGAACGGACAATTGTTTTATGCATTTATACACTGCAAGATCAAATTGTAAATTCTATGCAGTTATATTTAGTATATTTCTTTACAATAAAAAGACTATCAGTTGGAAATAGTTCATTGGTTACAAATAAAAACATTGTAACTCCTCTGGATTTAAGTACTCACTCCACTTCAGACCTGTCTGTAGCTTTTATGACTTCAGGAGACATTATCTCTCTTTATCTGGTAAATGCCTCATGTGAGCTCCTAACAAACCACTGGTACTCAGGTAGACTGATTAAAACTGTTTTAAAGTTTGTTACTATTTTGATGAAGTGCTTGATGGCTGTAAATGAGCTTAGTCCCAGAGCTCAGAGTTACACTGAGAGGTCACAAATCTGTTTTATGGGAGTTTGCAGTGGAAGTCTAACCATAAAATATAAATTTATATCAATTCCATTGCAGCTCTGAGATCCAGGAGGGTTGCAGTTGAACAACAGTGTGATAAATACCCCCAAACCTGTCTTAAATTTAGGCCCACTGCATGACTTTCCATATTGATCCAGCCCAGAAGCATTTTTCAGGTATATACATTTTCTGGTTCACTGACACTTCCAGCAACAGTAAAAAGGAGAGAAGATTGTGTTTGGTTTCCTTAGCTCTGACTCAGCTTCTCAATGTATGATTTGAAATATAGCACAATCACCGCGTCACGTCTGCTGAAATGAATAATTTAATTAGAACAGTGCAGTAGCCTGTTTTGATAACACTCTTCCTTCCTACAGTACATCAGGCCGTACATGCTGCAGTGTATTAATCATAATCCAACACACAGTTTGGCACACATGTCAGTGAAAGGTCTATTGAGCCATATAGCAAATGTCACCCACATCGCTTCTGGTTTTAGCGTTCAGTAACACTTAGAAAGCCACTTACTTTGCATTGATAATAGATGTCCTTTTCAACATTTGCTTATATCATTGATCTGGGAGACGTAGCTCTGTAATTAAATCTCTCTTCTTTTTGCAGAAAATGTTAGTTTTAAAAGACAGTACTCCCAATGACAATTTATCCTTGCAGATTTTCTCTGTTTTTGCCTTTTTTGTCATATTTAAATGTTTCAGGTCATAAAAAATCATGTCAAAGACAATCTGGGTAAATTCAAATGTAAGTCTCAAAGGATGATTTAAGCCCTGTTTTTTGATCTAATGATGCGTTCATGGAGTAATGTTGGTAGGTTCACTATGTTTTCTTTCCCCCATTTGTTGATCATGACTTCTTTTGTGATTTAAAGCCTCAGGGAGGGTTTTTGGACTTTTCCAGACTGATACAAGATATTATTCTGTTAATAAATATCTTTAGATTTGGAAGGGTGGGGTTGGATGGATAAAAAATGTCACAACATAAATCTGAAGGGATTAAAAAAAAAATTTCTGCATTTAATTTTCTCAGTAATGAAATTATCTCATTATCACAAAATAAATATATAATTTTAATTATTTTTTTTATAAAACAAACTCAAAACAAGAGCTGTTCAGAGAGGAAGGAGATGGTAATAAATGACTATGTTTCATTTGATGCGTATTTGAGCTTTATCTTAAAAAGTAAAGCTCCTGGATACATGAGCGATTATTTTTAAGAGCAATCGTTATGGAGAAGATGTTTGTTGTTGTAAGCTTTGTTTTCTTATCATCTATTAAGGTTGGCTTAGTCTCTGTGGTTATGTGTCTCCGCAGCCATGTTACGAGCGAGTAAAGGACTGGCTAAACGACAACCTGGTGGCACTTTGGATCTTTGCTCTATGCACAGCTCTCACTCAGGTAATTACAGCTTTAAAAATTAATGTTTTTTGTAATAAGCTTGTCATGTCTTTGACATTAAAGCAGCTTAGTCTATGACATGAATGAGTCTCACACTGTTGCAACATGAAGACTTAAACTCGGGGGTTTTGTGGATAGCCTCCTGAGGACCACATAGTGAGCTTGGCTTTGCGTCAAATTTTCTTATCTCCCCTGTAGCTGAGTGATTCGTGATGTGCTTCCCTAATCTGAGAGGATAGATACTCCATGTTGCCTGAAAACATCGAGTGCAGAATGCTCCCCTGATGCTGTAGGCTTATTTTCAGTCAACACCGTTTTTAGATAAATGAAAACCGGAAAGAACATGTAATTACTGCCAGGTTTATCTCAAAGATCTGTGGTGTTTGCCGGCTGAGTCACAGCCTTATATCAGCCTGTTTTCATTTCCAGGGTGCCACATACTGTCGAAAGTAGAAGAATCTCCTGGTGTCACAACATTGCCTTGTTGATCAGCAACAACAAAACATAACAAATTAAAAACATTGCTGGGAAGTTTAAATTGGGGCACCCTGAATAATAGTCTCTGTTATATGTATGTAAAAATGCAATAACACAGTGGAACTACTTCATAATAATGTTATATATAATATGGCTGTGCTTATAGTAGTTTCTACAATCTACCTATTGACAGGTTAGTTTCCAGAATCCTTGAGATGAGTTTTGAAGTTGTACCTTTGAGAGTCTATAAGCTGCAACTGAGATTTTACAAAGCATCTTCCATAATTAATAGGGTATCTTCTTAAAATGTCTGTTCTTGTAAAAGTAAGCTGTAAACTTCAGAAAGTAATTTAAGGTGTCAATAAATACCTTGTAAGTCTCCAGGTAAACGGCGTGTAAGTTGTTGGAATAGCCTCTATGTTGAAGTAAATAGGCCCGTAAAATCATGAAAGTCTGTTTGTCCAGTAAAAGCATCACTTAAGTTTGTAAACAACCACTGAATTTAAAATTTAGAACCTGTACATTCTAGGAATGAAAGCAATATATTTCTGTAAGGTCCCAAAAAGGTTGCAAGTGTGTATATCATGCATTATTTACTGTATGCTTTTCCTGTACATGTATTGCAACCTTAAACTGTAGTGTTTTAGGGTAAATTCTCTCTTCCATCTGAGCTATTATTTCTGCTTCTTTCGTGAGTGTACAAGCGTCATCTTGAGAATATGCACATACCGTACTCACCACTCATTTTTCCTTTATAAGTGCAACCTTGTACAATTGTGGGTGTTTTATGCTAGCATTGGTAATGCATCTAGCTACAAGTCTGATTATAAAAGACAAGGCTGCATAGAGTTATTCTCACAATGTAAACAAGAAGCATATCCAAGTGTGTTTCTCTTTTTTAAGAACATTATCACAGTTCCAGCTTACGGAGGTAGTAGAAAGCTTCATTTTACAACCCCAAAATATTTATGACACATTTTGTTTTCTAGTGTTGTTATAACTTGGAGCATCTAGGGGAAAGAAACAGTATTCACATTTTTTATAATAAACCCTGGTGCTTCTAGCCAAATGTAAGTGATAACCAAGGCGTGGCAGAATATTTTTAAAACTTGTTAGAGATTCTGTTAAGGCCACGAACTGTAGCCTAATTGGTTTAAAACTGACTCTCTGCTGAAAAATGTATGAAATAAAATGCTCAGGGACAATTCAATGAATGAAAAGAATATTTATTTATGAGCAAAAACAATAGGCTTTCTTTCAAGGGTATTATTTAATTTATTTACACACTCAAACACACAAACTCACTCAGATTAGAGCAACACAGCATTTTAAATTTTAAAACAGTATTTTTATGAGAGATGTTTTGTGTCGAGATAAGCATTTCTGTTTTAGTTGTATTCCACAGTTTAAACTAAACAACAACATTTTTGTGGAAGCTCTTTAAGCGCTACATTCAGTTAAACACCAGTCAGATATTTTAAGGTTCATTCAATATGAACTTCAATTTCCATTAACCTATATAAACATACTACAGCGTGAATATATATCTAATAAACAACTTTGCTGATCATACTCGTTCAAACTGACAATGGATATTAGTACTCCTCTTGTTACAATCCCAGGTTCTTCAGGGAAATTTAGAGTCTCAAGGTTTGTGTGGCTGTTACTTTGACATATACCATCCATCTAAAACACTGTGGCAGAAAAGGCAACCCACTGACAAATGGAAACAGTACAGCTCTGACAGCAGGGGCTTCCCACAGCGGGACAACACGGCCCACCACACTGCTAAAACTGCTCAAACAGCTTGAGGAACAAGACAAGGAGCTTAAAGTATTCACCCAGCCTCCAAACTCCCCGGGTCTCAATCCAAACCAGCTTCTTACAGGGTGCACTGAAAAAAAATAGCCAAATCTTACAGGACTCCAGAGTATTAACTGTTGACATCCTGCTGCTTAACAGTTCATGACATCCTCAGAGAACTGCTTATACCCCACGAATAAGAGCTGTTTTAGCAGCATGCAAGCAAATGTAGTTTTCATGAAGTCAGTTATTGTAGTTTTAATTTAAGTTTCTGCTTCAGTTTGGACTTTTTATATAACTTTTTCTCCCATTTGTCTTCATTTCGCTGGAAAATGTCACATTTTTTGCTGCAATAAAATATGATAGATTGAGATTTTTGCAGGTAAGAGGAAAACAATTAACTTTCTTTCAAGTTGAAGAAAAATCTATAAAAATTGAGCTGACATTAAATTATCTTTTAAACTCGTCCAAAAATGCTTAGAAAGTTGAATAAGGTGTAAAAGGCCTTTAAGAGAGTTTGTTAAACCCATTTCATGATTCACTTCTTGAATCATTAAATTAAAGAACTGAATCATGACGTAAACCATGTTAAATTGCCTTTTGTTGAAATTCTTGGTGAAAATAAAGTTGATTTGACTTGACTTAAAATGTCATCAATGTGATGTTGTAGAAAGATGAAAAAACTGCAATTTGTGTAAGAAACCAAGTTTTATTTAGCAAAATTATGTTCACTCAGGTTGCAGACTGAATCAGTCTGCATGATGAGCAGAGATTAATCCTTCCGTTTGTATGACTCTAAATTTACCAAGAGTTAAATTTTAAAGCAATCTGATATAATTTTTTTTCCAACTTATCATGGATGAATGAAAGAGTACCCTTAAAACATTAGAATTTAAATGTAGGAGATCTGCTGCTGGGTGTTCTGGTTGAATATACTGTCAAGTTTTATCCTAGTGACACATGGACTAAAGGCACTAACGTCTCCTTAAAAAACATTTGTTCCTAAAAAAACATCCACTGCAGTAAAAACAGCATGTTTTTCTCTGCTAACATATTTTACCAACATGTGAATATGGGTAATGTGCAGCATGCATTAGGAGAACCTTAGGCCATATTTAGTTATATTTATGGAAAATACTGCAAAAAGCATCCAGTTCTCAAAGATGTGCTCTGCTTGCTTAAGAGATTAAGCAAACATAAATATTGAATGACAGCAAAAGAAAAGTAATTGCACTGCTGACTTTACAAATAAAGGGTAGGAATATATATGAATGCATAATTCTGCAATTTATTTTGTTTATTTAATTTAATCGTTTTTTATTTATATAGTGACAAATTAAAACAAAATGCTATTTAGGGCACTCACTTTACAAAGTGAGTTATTTAGAATTTAATTCAAGTTCAGTTCAGATCATTTTAATATATTCCAGTATAATCAATAGTCAGGTTAGGACCCAATGACATGCAGCAGAATCCTAACTTCATTATACTGATTATACACAGTAATGTAAATTGCTAATGCGTTATTTCTCCAAGAAAGACCAGCTGACTGAGTCAAGTCATTGACTCAAATCTTTCCACTTCTCCAATATAGAAAGCCATTATACAAACCATATGATTATTTGCACTGGAAGTGCTTCACATACAGAGGTTAATGAAGTGAACTCCACTAAATGAAGTCTTTCCTTTGAGGGCAGGATTACTCTGGTGCGCTGAGGACAGTCTGTCCCAGCTGGGAGTTACATTAAGTGAGACCTGCCACTCCCAGCAGGTAAAGAGCAAACTGTGCACAGCTGTCCCTCAGTAATAGGAACTAAAACTCCAACTTGTATTTATTGATTGAAAATAACAGAATGCACTGACAGAGAGCAGAAGCCCATTTATATTTTGTGTTTAGAAACACAGTCCTGACCCTGAGTACATCTGACAAATTTAATGGTTGATTTTGCAGTTGCTTAGTATTGGGCCCCATAAAAATGGAAGTGTGGGTCTCACCTCATTACAAGAAACTACGTTTTGTCATTTATAGACCTGCTGTGATTGTAATAGAAAGCCATATTTAAATTGTAAAGCAATCACAAATATGGCCTGCTGCAAAAAGAGTTCAATTTGCTCAAATCTGCTACACTTCAAGGTATTTTGTCATGATGTGTGGCTGCAATGTACTGAGCTGAAAAGCCTAACCGATAACAAGGAATGCAAAAAAGCCATTAGCTGGAAATCTGATATGAGACACATTAGTAATATGTTAAATGCTACAATGTTCCAGTGGCGTAAAATAAATCAATGTGCCTCTTTGCACTGCTTTGTAAATAAAGGAATAAAGCCGATAGTGTGGCTGAAAGATTGGAACAGACTCAATATCACATCTTAAGGAATACTTACTTTTTCTTTTCAGTATTTTACTTAAATCTATTATCTTTTTTTTTTTTTTTTTTTTTTTTTTTTCAAAATTAAACAGCACAGATTTTACTATAAGGAAAAGGTCTCCAAACCTACAGAATAAGGGTTTAGAAATATTTCTTTCTTTATTACTTCCTTTTACTTCTGTTTTTCTTTAGCACCCACATATACTTTAATGTAGGTTGCAAATAATCCCAAAGCTTGTAAACTGAGTAAACTGCATTAAAAAGCATCTTAAAAAACCAAAACCGACATTATTAGAACTTGGAGTGTGAATAACGCAATGATTTTCTTAACAAAAAATGCAAAAAAAGTGAAATTTATCGTTTATCTCCTTTTATGCCCACCGCAGCCATCTTCAGAGACATGTGATTCCATTAATCCCTGCTTTTTCTGTGTTTCTGCAGATCCTGGGTCTGGTCTTCTCTATGACAATGTTCTGCCAGGCAGTGAAAGTAGAGACTTTTTACGCCTAGTGATCGACTCCTTTGCCCTTCAGAGTGCTTGGATTGTTTCTCATCTAAAAGGGACTCATAAACCTCCCAACCGTGCGTCCTCCACTTTCTCCATTGAAAAACTTTTTTCCCAAGCTTGTCCTCTCTGTGACATTTGCTCTCAGATGTCACCAGTTCACAGTGCTCCTGCTATCGACCAGCGCAGTGTCAGTGTTATCTCTCATTCATGTTTTGCTCTGTGTTAAAAGCTAATTTTTTGTGATATATTTTATCAGACAGTATTATGAACATGTATAAAACAAACGTAACCCTTTTTTAAATATGTTTTGTTTAAATTATTTTCGGTTTTGTATGTGTTTTAAAAATAGGAGCTTCAGCTGAGAAAAGCACACTGGGTTTTGTGCTGCAAGTGCATGTCTCCTGCGATGATGTGAATTAAATGTTTTGACTCGACAGATCGGCGCTCGTCATGTTTTCATTCCTAAAGCAGCAAACGCTGAATTTCTTAAAATGTGCATTTCCGTTAAACCCGCAGCTGACAAACAAGAATAATAATGGAAATTTCTCAGGAAGCAACGCTTAATATGGTTAATTCAGTCCCTCTGCTGGGACACTCCAGATTCATTAAAACATTTTGTAATTACCAGACTAATCACACATTAATTCGATACGTTTAACACACTTGCTCTGAATCCTGTGGCTTATTTATTAGCTGCATTTACATGGAACGTTAGGATTGCACCAAGTCTCAGTCAAAGAATTTCAATGAGCTGTGCAGTGGCAGAAGCCCTGAGACTGGCCTGGGGCAGTTTCCCCCCAGCACCAATCACAACTGAAATGACAAAGACTCATCTTCAGTCTTTGAAGTCTCCTCTGGCCCTTTTTGTGACTCCCTAAGTCTCTTTTTTTTTTCTTAAATTTCCTATCTTGGGCAGTCAAGCATAATCTAGCCAGTGAGTACACCAGAGACACACTTTGATTAAATTGGCCCATAGGACAGAAAATGCTTTAGTGTTTTCTGCCTCAGTTTGAAGTCCAAGTACTGCAGGTGCTGGACCCCTTTCTTCATTTGTTAAGAGTTTCCTTCAATTGCTTCTCTCTTTTAATGCCTCCAAACTATATGGACCTCAAAGAGCAGAAGTTCAAGTGCAATCAAACTGGGAACTTTTCAAATTCCTCCCTAAAGTCAAACTGAGTATGTTTAATCTTTTGGTAGAAATGAAACAAAGAACATTCCAGGACTTTTTGTTACTTTAAGTAGCTAACCATCCACAAAAAAATGATAAAGAAAAGGGTGATTTTGGGGGTTAGCATCTTCTGAACAATTGGATAGAGAGAACTGAAGACAATCCGAGAGGCAAAACCTTTCACAACACAGCAAAGTTATCTCAAGGGAAGCAATAGATAATATATTTGGGAGTACAAACACATCCAAACTTATTTTAGAATGAGAAGAGCAGACCAAAATTGGAATCAGAAATGACCCAAAACTCAACCCTATTAAAAATGTTAAGATTACGATTAAAAGTTGAGTTTGTGTCTGGAAAGCAACCAATTAAAATGAAATTTACAATTTCTCACACGTCCAACCAGAAATAATATGGGCCCCAAAAGGTCTGAGATATTCCATAAATCAGAAACATTAAGAACTCACACACGCAAAAGGTGTGTGGCATACAATAAATCAGAAAAAAAAAGCAAAATAGTACTGTAAAATAGCTTTTACAGTTTAATTCTATAGATGGGAGTGGATGCTTTAGGAAAATGTTTTGAGCAAAATGTGAGACCACCTGAAAAAAACAACAACAAAGGACTTGAAGCAGAAATGGTCCTTCCAAAATGACAATGACCCAAAACATACCAGTAAATTCAGCAAAGACTATATAAATTCATAAGACTCAGAAATGGAAAATCCTATGCCAGGCCATGTTCTCTTTTTTAAAGTCCTGTTTATAATATTACAATCAGTCCACATTGGAAAAAGAACAATTGGAATACATTGCTAAATGCACAAATTTAAGATGAATATCATTTGAATAATGAGTGAATTGAAACTTCTCACCATAACTGTAGTATGGATGTAGAAACCATATTCATCTCAACACTTATTGTTCACTAAGCAAAGCCATAGATTTCCACCTATTCATATCTGTTCATGGTTTTCCACCCACAGAAAATGAAGATTCAGAGACTTTAATTAGACTCTTCTTCTCTGAGCCTACATGGCTTCCTGCTGGTTACCAGTTCACAAGAGTGACCCAAAAACACTGTACCTCCTGCTGCTTTTGCTTTAGGGAGTTTCCACTGTACCCAATGATCAAGTAGTGATTATGCAGAGTATTATTATCACTGATGAAAAGAAATCACACTGCTTTATGTTATATGGTAATATGTTCTTTCTTATTTTTTTCAATAGAAATAAATGATCCTGCAACAAGGGTTATTACCAATTGTGTCAAACTCAATTTTTCCACAATGTTTCCAACAGACTCGGGAATAATTTATGCTATTATTTGAAGTGGGAGTGATTTTTAAGCCAGTCTACATTCCCTTGCAAAAGTGTTCATACCCCTTGAACCTTTCTCTCATTGTTTCAAGTTAAACCTGTTCCAATCTCATTTCACTTCACAGTTAATTATAGTAATCATAGGTGACAGACCAACATAAGTACTTTGTGATCATACATGGTTTTACTTTTTTTAACTTGGAAAAATCTAAAAGTGGTGCATGTATTTGTGTTACGTTTCTTTGGGTCAATATGTTGAGCTGAATTTTCATTTGCAAGCTACTTTGTGTTGGTCTATCGCATAAAACCAAAGTAAAAAATATTGAAATTCATAGTTGCAACATAAGCCTATTTCTGTGAGGAACAATGTAAGCTTTTACTAAAGGAAAACCCCACTAAGGCTTTATTTTATATAAGAAAATGCCATATTGAAGATGTGACACATGAATGTGAAATGCACATCTTTGGTGTTTGCCGCAGAGTTCTGTAAAGCCTCTGTAGGAAACTGACATTCGAGTATTAATCAAGTCCTGCTTCCTCCTCCAATGTTTTATCCATTCACACATCTGTCATGTCCGCATCATGTTTGTGTTAAACAGAACCACAAAATCATGTCTCATATTTCAGCCGTCCTTTCACTTCGTTTTAACATCACTTTATGTCACAATATCTGATTGAATGAAGGCAGGAAAGACAACAACGACGCTAACAGAATGTCAAAGGAATGCAAATTTAACAATCAAAAGATTCAACATAGCAGTGAGAGAGGGACCCATGATTATGCAAGATCACAGCTGGATGTATTCCGTTTAACATGTAAAGGAATCTAGAAATGTGTGTTTTAGATACAAAAAATGAGAGAGGGTGAGGCTGTCTTTTCATTGTTGTTGCTTTACGTAACTTTAACAGTCCACTATGTTGCGAATTATAAACTGGATACCAAGGCTGCCAGTATGCATGAATTGGTTTTAGAGATTTCATTAAATATACCCTTTGCATCTTTGCTTCCTTCAATTGTTCTTATTAAGACATAAGTCCGGTTTATTCTCAAAGCTGCCAAATGCATGGTTTCACAGAGTTAGCATTATGAAACAATGAAAACAGATATCTGTAGGCTTACTGTGGAGGATAAAACATGTTCTGCAAAACTTGACAACAGAAGACTTAGCCAGTTTGGTTCGTGCTGCCTGTCACTGTGTCCTCTTCTTGTCAATAGTAGCTCAGTTACTGTGACAGCAGCAAGAAAAATAAACTATTCTGGTGTTGAAAATTATCCTTGAGTAAAAAAGAAAGAGAATGAAAAGAAAGGTACATGCTGGCCTAAGTTAAGGTTTCAAGACAATACAACCTGGGGATGAATGGATTTCTGAGCGTCTCCAATGGACACATGCTTTTATTACATTTTCTGTGCAGGCAGAACTCTTTTGAGAAGACACAATGAGAGAAAATTAGGTGTAAAATGGCTGCAGAGATGGAAAAAAAATGCACAAGGACACAAAAAGAAATCTCAACATGCAAAGTGACTTTTGCAGGTCTTAAGATGACCACAGAGAAAAAAATGTCATAAAATAGACAAATTAATTACAAGAACATATAAATGTTTAAAAAGAAAGAACTAGATTGATTTAAAATTGTTGGAATGATGCCATAATAGCGTCATAAGAAGGAGCATAAGAAGATCTAACTGAGTAGAAATGTGTGTTATAATACCAGACAGATTCCAAAACTGCTCATCCCATTTGTGTATGAGTTATTATGTTCTCTAATCCTATGACTTTTAATTTTTAGGGATCTAAAAACTTATAAGAATTAACAAATTTCAGTTTTCTTAAATATGTACTCAAAGCCTTTTAGAGGCTGTGTTTAAAACAAGTATTTGGACCCCTGCAGATTTCTTGCTTTTCTGTAGTTCTTCTCTGTCCCACATAAATATTTCAGATCATCGACACAATTTTTATATTATACAAAGATGAAGAGCCACTTTTGATTGATTATTTTATTGATTGTGGAAAAAACAAACAAACATTACAACAAAAAAACCCCTGACCCTACTTAGAAAGTATCTCGTAAACAGCTGGTTAAATCAGTATTTGTTATCACTCTGGACGAATTGAATTAATTCCAAATCAAGGTCTCAGTACGTCATATTCATTGAATTTAAGGTTGAACTTTCTCTAGGCCACTCCAAAATATCTATTCTTCAGAATCATCTCAATATGTTGAGCTTCTTCTGAAATGCTATGTTAGTTTTAACCCAACTGCATTGACACACACACACCTCCACAGAACATCTTCTCAGAAACCTCAGGGCTTATGATATATTTTGGCTAACAGGGAGGAAGGGGTTCAAGAGTCTTGTGCATTCATGAGACTTTGGAACTGTCTCATGTATGCATGTAGAGCATGCATTGCTTTAGATGTTGTTTTAGGCTCTTTTGTGACAGATGTGCCATCAGTGAAGCAAATTTTACCAGGACAGCCCTTCCAAAAAACGTTCACCTGTGGCATGTTGAGTTTGATGTACAGAAATATGATGGATTGCTTTTTCAGATCTTTTAGCCTTCTTTATGTTCTATTTGAGTGATTATTTGATTTTATGGGTCTGATAGGAATTAAGATTGGGTGTATGTGATGTTTTTAATCACAGTTAACAGACTTTCTTTTTTAAAAATTGTAGTAGTAGTGGGTTGCACAGTGGAACAGTTGGTAGCACTGTTGCCCTGCAGCAAGAAGGTCCTGGGTTCGATTCCCGGCCCAGGGTCTTTCTGCAGAGAGTTTGCATGTTGTCCCTGTGCATGCGTGGGTTCTCTCCGGGTACTCCGGCTTCCTCCCACAGACCAAAAACATGACTGTTAGGTTAACTGGTCTCTCAAAAATTCTCGCTAGGTGTGAGTGTGTGTGTGCATGGTTGTTTGTCTGTCTCTGTGTTGCCCTTCGACAGACTGGCGACCTGTCCAGGGTGTACCCCGCCTCTCACTCGGAACGTTAGCTGAAGATAGGCACCAGCACCCCCCGGAAAATGGATGGATGTCCTTCAGACAGGGACAATGTACAGCTCAAACATAACCACTTTTGCAGTCATACTTGACTAAATTAAGCAACATATTCTTTCACCTTCACTGTTAATTCCATTGAAAGCTCTTCACAGTTCAGCCACATTCGCAAATCTTCAGACATCCATACATTAATACAGATTGGTTGGCAACTCAACAGTAATTGCCTTGGGGCCAATGGACATATGGTAGGAGGAAGCTGGAATCAAACCCATAACAACTCTTTCCACAGCCCTCCCAGTAAATTAATGATTTAACAAGGGGCAAATTACCCTTTTTCATAGAGCCAGGTTATTTGCTGTAGTGACCCCTATTCATGAAAGGTTTAATAATGTGACTTGACAAGGGTCTCTTTATCCACCTGCTCCTTTTGTCACACCAGTTTCATGGATAGACTGGAAACAAAAACATTGCACCCTTCAAATCACCTGAACAACCTGAAAATAGCCATCCAGCTCTTGAAAGTGTGCGCATCAATCATGAAACAAGCATGAAAAGTCTCGCGGAGGCCACAGGCTTATGAACTGCAGCTGCTTACCTCACAACAAAACCCTCTCGAAAAACCCCAGCTCCAGCTCTCATCCCTCTGTTACGTCTCAAATTCACCTCACTGCTTCAGCAGATCTCTGTTTCCTTTGCACGCTGTCTTATGCATTATTCACAAGCATGTTTGCAGGCTTTCTCCCCGTCTTGTGCTTGATCAATAAAACATACCTGCCCACTTGCTCCCTCACCTCGCCATCCTGGGATCGCTCCCAAACCCAAACCTGGGAGCCCTTTCTAGACGGATAAAGCGGCATAGATGGATAGCCTTTTCAAACTGGGAGAAATGGCTTTAATCCAGGTCGTCACTTGTCAGCGTGAGCTGTGTTTCTAATTTGGAGAG
Organism: Brachyrhaphis terrabensis; assembly: GCA_903067065.1. Lineage (NCBI taxonomy): Eukaryota > Metazoa > Chordata > Actinopteri > Cyprinodontiformes > Poeciliidae > Brachyrhaphis > Brachyrhaphis terrabensis. The sequence goes on along the minus strand of CAEGAG010263377.1, from coordinate 45,658 downwards.
ACAGGGAGTCCCTATGTTTCCCACTTGGTTTGGGTTGTTTTACTGAAAAAACATCCAAAAAAGTGTTGAAAACTTCTGAAAAATATGCTATTTGTGCTGATGTGACCCGATATGAAGTGGAAACACAGTACAGAATATTAAATCAGCCAGTAAAGCACTAACAGTGTCAGGTCTGGTCAATGTTGTAGAAAAGGGAGAACAAACTGAGCCCTTAAAAGATTTTATACAAATCTGAAAGGTATTTCATCAAATATAACAGACTTGACTAAATTAAGCAACATATTCTTTCACCTTCACTGTCAATTTCAAGCGGTTAATACTCCATTTGCATTCATATTATGATCTTTCTTCATAGAGGAAAGGTAAACCTGACAAAGCTGATCATTTTTTGAACTTTATATGATGGTAATGAAATTCCCCTGGGGTATATTGTAGCTAAATGGAAATGGCCATCTATCACCAGGGAGGCTGACATTTCGGATTCCTTCCCTCAGAATGAAAGAAGAAAATCTCCGTTCAGCATCCATTTGTTGTAAAGGGAGGCTTGACTATGACCAATCAATAACGCTGCTTCATGTTGGTGGGGAGGCCACAGCTTGCTGCTAAAAATCCCTTCTATTGTTCTATTTGGAAAATGGCTGCAGGTTCCTGAAGATTGGGATCTGATTGTGCATTTCATTCACATTAATTCTGGAGGATCCGTAAAAGTAGGATAATAATGACAGATTAATTTGTAACAACTCACTTGAGCTGAATGGACAGAAACTTCAATGAATCACTTTTGAGGCTTTTATACAGGTTCGGATGAGTCAGGCTGCTCCTGCATGGATCTCTGGGAAGATCAGGCTCTGCTAACAAATTATTTATCTATTATCAGTCGATCACAATTAATTACCCATAACTTTCTTCTAAGCTGTAAATTATAAAAGTCATGGTTTCATGTGAAATACTCTCTCACACAGCTAAACAGTGCTTCCTTGATGTGTCATGTTTTTAGAGCACTTCTATCAGTTTCTTATTCTTTCATTTCTTACTTAAAGCAAACGTCTTGGCTGGAAAAGCACTGTTGGAACTGATGAGCTTAAAAAAATGACTGCTCACCATTTAAAAGTGACAGTTCATCTGTTAGTATTGTGCTAACTCTTTCACGGCTCGGTGTGATTGTGGCTAAATGTTTCCTTTTCACCTGTGGTTTTTATGTTTTTCAACAGTTTTGGTATAAAAAAAAGTTCAGTCCTTAAACTGTAGGCGGTTAATGGTGACTCTATGATATGCTGGATATAAAACTCGATAAAGATAACATTTTATCTTCAGCAATAAATATTATAATGCAGTGGTGAACCATCTCAGCCTTCAAAGTATTCAGAAAAAGCCTTGAGTAGATGGAGAAATAAAGAAATAAAAGAAATCACAAAATGATTAGAGTAGTTTTGGGTTAGGAAGAACATGACAACATCCACAATTTCCAGCACTTCTGGTATACACAGTGCACAAAATGTTTTAAATAAATGGTAGTTTGGTAATCCCAAGAGGAAACTCTTTCCTGTAATTTTGTAAGAGTAAGCTTTAGAAATTTCCCCTTTCTACTGTAGGACTGGTGGCAAGATAAACGTAAATTCTCCTCCAGCCTTGTTTGAAACAATCCTAATCCTAAACATTTAGATTATTGCTTTTAATGACTGTAAGCCAAAGTGTTGGAAAGAAGATATTTTGTTTACAAAGAAATTCATGCTTAAAATTAGAATCAATTCAAACGTATATAAATGCAAATAAGAACAGATTTGATGGGAAAAAACCCAAACAGAAAAGTTTTGTTAAATTTAAATGGGAACACTTTTGAAGCCACCGTCCCGCATTTTGCTGAAATAGCAAAAATCCTTTATAAGGTAAGGTGATAAACAGGTTTCCTAACATTTATTGTGTGTTCCCACATTTTATGATGAACTGAATTTGCTTCCTGGCCTAGTTTCACTTTTGAGTGACCGTGCATGAAGGAAAGTCAGACTTGGCAGCTGCTGTGGCAGGTGGCCATCCATCAAACGCTGACTGCTTTTGTTTAAATATCCACCAATCAACTGACACAGCAAATAGCAGTTCAATTTGTAAGCAGTGGAAAATAACTTCTAGATGAATTAAAATTAGGTTTTTCAAGGCAAAAGGCAGAAAACACCAAATGACAGAATGCTGGTCACATTAATAGTCTTCTAATTGCTTTTCCACTGTGTGGTCCTGAAGCAACCTTTAGTTCAAAAACTTCAGACACATTAACTCTCACTTTTTATGCTCAGGTGTGATGTCAACAGCAATAATTGTCTTGTTGGTGAGCTCAACAGGGCGCTGTGGTCTGCTGAAAGCAGAAGAGGCTTTGCCTCATTAGAAATCGCCCTAAAGTGTCAATTGAAGCTCTTCTAATTGGTTTTCCAGGAGAGACTGTGTAACAGTAATAAGAGCTGAAGTTATTAGGCAGATCACAGCAGGACTGTTACATTTTTTGTTGCTCTTCCTGTAGTGACACTGAGGATTTGTGAGTTAAAATTTTAATTATAGTTGTCAATTATTATAATTTGTAAATATCAAACTTGCTTTCCTGTAAAACTCTGATTATTGATTTGCAGAGAGGAAATTATTTTGCTGTGTTTTTGGTTTAATTTGAAAATTTGTTAAATATTATTTTACAGTAACAGCTTTGGTTATTATCTTGAATTACTTATTATATGTTTCCACAGAAAAAACATTAAAAGCCTGATATTTCCTTTAGAACAATAGATACCTTTTGTGCACCCACATAACAAATAACCCATTAAAATCAAATCTTCCTGTGACTACTAGACAAAAAGAAAAGAAAACAATAAATCATATATTTTTTCACTTTATTGAAGGTTAAAAACTGTGTTGTCACTTTTGTAGTGCCATGCAAAATCAACCTTGAACGTTTGTCACATTTATGCAGCAGCTCTCCTGTTACAACCAACCACTCAAAGTGCTTTACACCCAATCAAATTTACAAATGACTTTACTTTTATACACTGATACACAAAATGGTAGGCAATTTGGGGTTAAGTGCACCCTCTAGCAAGAGGAAGCCGGGGTCAAATATGAAACATTCAAGTTTTCAAGTTTTCCTCAGTTTCTCAGTTTGATTTATGTCTGGACTGATAGGACCATTCTAGGATGTAAATAGTCTTCCTTGGTTGTAAAGATGTTGTTTGTACACTAATATTCTCCTTGAAGCCTTTTCAACAGGCTGAAACAGAGCCACAAATTGTATTTTCATCATCTGTTTCCTTGCACATAACATTCATTCTCTGATTTTTGCTGACATATCACAAAAAAAATCCACTTTGACCAATCACTCCATGTTGAGCCACCAGCTGCACTGGAAATGTAAACTTCTGGTAACCTTACTCTATGACCTCAGCAGAGACAGCACTGAATGATTCAAACTTCCTCCCATCAGTCAGCAGGACAAAGAATGACCTGCAGGTTGATGTTAGGTAAGAGACCAGTGTGACCTCTTATCTAATATTTATGCAGTTGTGCGCCTGCAGGCTGCTTGACAAATCCACATGCGCAATTTCGGTGCGCTGTTAAATTTTTTAAACATCCTTAAATGAGATGGGGTCATGGCTTTTGTCACAACATATTCATCACAGTAGCGATGGCTGCATCAGAAAGATGCACACTGAAATATTGTATTTAGTCTGCTAGTGGACTGGTTGTGCACTGTACATACAAAAATAGATCCTAGATGCTGAATTATTTATTTCTTTTAGCTCAACGATTTATTACTTAAAGGAAAGGTCCTTTGGAAGCACCTCATTAAAGTTAGATGGGGACAGAATATGCCCTCCTACAAGTTATATTTAGTCAATTACCTTTTATTAAAGGGTGTTTGCAATTAAGTTTCCTTTCAGTGTCTGACCAAATGAAAACTAAACTGTTTAACAGAAAAAATAAAAAAATCTGTTGTGAATTCGCATGAAAAAAAAAAAAGAAAAATCAAAAAAAGTGTTGTGAACCTGTAGAAATCTATCAAACATGTTATATAACTTAGTAAGGCAAGGCTAGTGGTGATGTGGCACATCTGCAGTTACCTTAAAATACACATTGAGACTGACCATCATATTTAAAATTTCTATTCAGTTGATTAAATAAACATTACTATGTGATACACATAACAAATCTCATTGCTAATGTACAAGTACAGATTGCTCTTTTTTCTGCACTAACATTCAATCTAAAACAATTTGATAAAGTTTCTGTCTTTGTTGATCGATGCTGAAATCATTCTCTGCACAGTGCAGTATTGTGGGTGTTCAACCAATACAAACTTGTGTGCTATTTTTCCAAAGGCTTTGCTGCGGAACATAGCTCAAATGCTGATTGTCCATTTGAAGCAAACAAAACATGACTTCATCAAAACTAACACAAAGTACAAGAAAAAATAAAAAATTTAAATTAAGATGCACATCTAAAAACAGACAACTGCTACACTCCACTTTTTTCTCTTAAATATTCTGACTCAAAGTGGCATCCACACCCTGAAGACATGTTGGCACAGCTGCAGTCTCTGGTGTCAGTAACTTTCTACATAAATATCAATAAATAATATATAGTTAAAAGAAGAGAAGCTAGTAGAAATGTTTCTGGCTGCAGCACTGTAAAGCAAATTACCAACCAGTTCAATCACTCTTATCTATGAAAAAATAATTTACATCTAACAGATCTTCAGTCATGAAGATGATTGTGAGGAAATATAATTAAACATTATATTCAAACCTTGATAACTAATAAAACTAGCAACAGACAAACATGACTAAAAAGTAAATTCTATGCATATTGGAAAGATTTTAGAATACTTGAGAGTGCAAAACAGATACTCAACCATATTATTTTTGGTACATTTTTTTTGTAAATAAGTGTCTGTTAGACACAAAATATATAAAGAAATATATATTTAGACTGGTTTTCTCTATGCCTGGTGCAAATTATAGTAATTAATTTCATTTTTCTCAGAAAAAAAAACGCAAATTATATGTTCTATTCCATATATTAATTCTAATAATTCGAAGTAATCAGAAACGTGAAATCTATGAATCTCTTGCATGCAACAATTGAAAAAGAAAAAATTAAACATGAAGTTCTGATAGCATTTCAACACCAGGGAATGTAGTACTGAAGTTGGCACTGGTCCTACTTTCCAGATAATGAGGGAGCTGTTAGATCCTTAAGCATTTTTTTTCATCCACTTTTCAGAGTTCTACTGCAATCTCAAAAGTTTGTAAAGACTGGCTTTGATGTCCGTACCACCTGTGGTTCAGGCTTCTCAAGACTGTACAAAGTGCTACAGAGAAAGATAATAAACCCCATTATCTTCCTGAGACATTAACTCAGTAAAATGTATTGAAGAACATTGTTATTGTTAAGCCAAAACTACCAGAGAACAGCTCTTATCTTGATAAAAAGCTTTTTATTTACAAATCTGACCACGCTCAACAACATGTGATTCCTTCTGCATCTGTATGCGCTGTATTTTTTTTTTCCCTAGCAAATGCACTTGTATCGTCCACTGAGTGCTGGAAGATGTCTAGATTCTCCCCATGCATAATAAAGGCATGTTTGGACTGCCAGATTAGCATCTTAACATGGTTATCAGAGTTGAGCAGTGGTATCACACACTCGCCTCCAGTGTATTAAGAAAATATAAAAAAAACATCCATCGCCTAATGTAGGGCACCTCGACTTGAATATTTCATGCTGTATGCCTGAGCATCAAATCCAATCCCATCTAAGTTAACATGATTACAAGCACTACATTATTAACACAATTGTGTGGAAATGATGTGCAGAGAGAGCATTAGTGATCTCCAGATCAGTTTTTCATCAAATGTAATCTTCATGGTTGTATAATTTTGGAAAATGTCAGGGTCATTCCTGTCTCTAATCTTAAAAAGGAGACGTCTGCTCTTCTTATCACCAATACACAGAGAGACACTCAGTTTCCTTTTCAAAGAGATGATGAGGCATTTCATGCATTTTCAGTCAACTCTGAAATACTTCAATCACTGTGTCAGCTCTCACATGTCTTAATCTTCCTTTATTATTATGGATAATTGTAGGATTGGGAAGACGACACAGAGAAGCAGAACTCTAATCTTCTAGTAATCCGATTTTTAATAGTTCTGCAGGGTACTAAAGGTCTAAATTTATTACTGCAAGTAGACATATTTTTCTAAGACTAGAAAGAGGAATGAAATATTACTATTCTCAAATTTTAAATCTCAAGGTAGTTGCTCTGGGAGACATACAATCGTGCAAACAAAACAAAAAGGGGATGCAGTTTCCTCCCAATGGGCCAAGAATCTTTTAAGCAAATGGAACAGACAAAGAGCCCTCAGTCAGGACATGCTTTATTGTATCATCGGCTTGCAGCACAGCACTGCGACAGGAGAAAGACAGAACGAGAATGGAAGTCAAAAATTATGTGCCAGAGAGCAGAGGCATCCTGCCAGAGTCCAATGCATTAACCATGCTGTTTAGACTCCGTAAAATAGTCCACTTGTTTCCTTGAGGGAACCTTAGAGTTCATCCGGGTAAAATCGAGGGGTTCTACCCGTTTGGGTTTCTGACAAAGAGCAGAGGTTTTCTTTGGAGAGTCAAGAAAGTCAAATGAAACACTCAGACACACCTTCAGTAAGTGCCAGATTTAACTCTGAGGAGTCAGGAGGAAACAGCTGCTGCAAAATATGTTCTCCAATGAAAAGCCACATGAGAATAAAAGGTTTGACGTTTGGTGCTCTTGACCCTGACATCACGGAAAAAAAAAAGTGTCCATGACAAACCATGTTAAAAGAGAATGTGAGATCTGCTGGGAGTAGAAACTTCTTGACCTTGACTTATACCAAAGAAGAAAAGTCACCATAGCAGTACTTCATTAATTATGACTATCCATTAAATATATATACATATATTTGGTCAAGACCCAAATGCTATAGATTATTAAATATCTGGTATTAAAAGTGAGTTTTGTGTTTTGTATGAACTTTTGTTGGAAACTGTTACTGAAGCTGAACAAACATGTTTTTGCCCTCAAAGGGTTTTACTTTCTTAATCTTTCTGATCTCCCTGCTCACATGAACACAACCTTCAAATATAAAAGTTTCTTTTAACATATAAAAACATAAAAACACCAATGTCCCACAGTATCTTTAATTGATAATGACAAAGGCAACCTAAATATAAAAATATGAAGTTTTGCTAACTTTTTTTCTCTTATGGCTTCATTATAGAATTTATTTAGTTTAATGTCAGGACTTTGACTGGGCCAATACACATTGATTTTTTTTTTTTTCAGCTGTAATGCTGCCAATTCAAATTTGGGCTTCTCATTTAATTTCAAGAATACTTAATGTAGAGAGGAGCAGATGATTGATTTATTGACTACAAGGAGTAAAGGTCCTGAAAAACTCTCCAACGACCTGCTTGATAGTTATTATGAAGTTTTTGTGATGATATTCTGGTCTGGGTTTTCTCCAAATATGTATTGTACAGTTTTGCCAAACATGAACATCTATAGTATAAAAACCTTCTAGATTACCCAGATGTAGCCTTTTAAATCTATGCCCTGCTGCCATAAGCGTCTTAAGATAAAAAAGATCTTTTTCTTCAGCCCTTCTAATCTAGCTGTAGTTTATATCTTTTTCGAAGTCCCTCTTGAAAAATGTAACCTGCTGAGGCCGGCAGAGCCTGAGCTGTAGTCTACCTTCATCTCACATTTGCTCTCTACCACTTTGCTGTTTTCGCAGCAATTTTACTTCTATTCATGTCAAACCTTGGGTGAATAATTATATTTAGTGACTTTTATTACCCAACAAAATGGCCTCTCCGTGAATTTAATTGAAAACTTCCATCAAATCACCAAGGACAACGGCCCATTATTAATAACCACACCATGATTATCACGGTGTAAAAACATTAAAAGTATCTGAAGTTATTACATAATTTTTCCCTAAAAACATAACAAGAAATTCTTCATCTGTTAACATAAATGTGTTATCTGTATACCTGCTTTTAGTGTCTGTTACGACCGGCTTGTTGAGCCGTAACAAAAGTAACAGGGAGACACAGACTTAGAACATAATTAAGCTCTTTATTTAAAAAAAAAAATAAGTGAAAAGGCATTGTATAATTGTGAAGTGAAAAAAAAATGAACATGGCTTTCAAATAAAAATAAAATCTGAAAATCGTTTGGTGAATTTATATTTAGCCCACCTGACTCAATACTTTGTAGAACCAGCCTTAGCGGCGAGTCTTTTAGGACATGTCATTACCAACTTTGCACTTACTGAATGACTTGAATGTCATTTACTATAAACCAGACTCACCCTCATTATTTACATCATTTGAAATGGAGACCATTTTCAGAATGGGGAAGCTGAATTAGAGTCGAAATTGGCTATAGACAGTGTGGAAAAGTAAAAAGTCTAGTCTAGGACTGTGACGTTGCCTACATTGTTTTTGTTTTCTTGGGTAGAAATATGAAGGTATATTGCTGTCAAAAGTTTATCCTTTAATCTCCCAGAGCTGCTGGAAACCAGTGGCAGGTGTCAGGCATGTCTATCTGGGAGAAGTACATCCTGAATTGTTTTTTCCAGCGAGAACTTCCTATCAACATTTTTGTTTATCTATTTAGCATCAAAACAACAGCACAAGAAATATCACTATATGCATAATAAACTTGGTGCTACCTGAATGAACAGAATTATGCAGCAAATTTTCCAACATCCATCAGAGTCACACACTACAGAAGGACAAATCTGGTAGTTTTCATTTGATATGCCATTTAATACTGATAGGGAAAAATGTTGGTTTGCAGTGTGAATTTTTGATGAAGTTGTTAAGAAAACGTCATATTTCTCATTTAAAAACTGTTCTGAAGAGAGCTAAAGACTTGGGTGGCAGACGAATGTTGGGAAAAGAATAAACAGAATAGTGTGCTGCAGTGGGGGGAATCCCACCTTTTCCCTGAGGAACATTCGAAACAGAGTGTAAATGTGCCGTTTGAATTTAATCAGGGGAGGACTCTGAGCACGGCTGCAGATGCTCTTTGGATTGGCTGAAGGTTTGAGGCGCTAACATCAAAGACTCCATCACTTTCAGTGCCAGGAAGAGCCAGGAGGGTCATCCGTCTCCGGATAAGTGTAATTAAAAGATGTGAGATGGAACAGGGAGGAATCTAGGCTGGGGTGAGAAACTCTTGACTGGGTTTACACCTGTTTACTCTAAAGATAACCATGTGTCAAACAACCTGAGGAGAAAATACTTACCTCAGCCTCCCAGCTGCTCCTGCAAACTTCTTGGTTCAATCAACATGCAGCACAACCTGGAGCAGGCAGAACAAAGCTGACCGCCCCTCTTTAATGTGACGGAGTGTTCCTCATCTGTGATGATTGATATCTTGGAGGGCTTATTTTACTTACTAATTAAACGTCTGTCATTTTGGATTATGCAGCATTGAATTGTTTACCTCACAATTACTACAAAACTTTATTTCTTCTACATGTTTTCATGTAGAAGAAAACATGTAGAAGTCCCATTAAAATACACTGAAGTTTGAGGTTTGGTCATAAGCCCTCCAAGATATCAACCATCACAGATGAGGAACACTCCGTCACATTAAAGAGGGGCGGTCAGCTTTGTTCTGCCTGCTCCAGGTTGTGCTGCATGTTGATTGAACCAAGAAGTTTGCAGGAGCAGCTGGGAGGCTGAGGTAAGTATTTTCTCCTCAGGTTGTTTGACACATGGTTTGGATAAAAAAAAAAAAAAAATTCACGATTTCATGAGTTATAGCAAGTCATCCAGGTCTAGAGGAAGCAAGTCAACCCCAAAACCTCAAACTATCACCATGTTTAATGTCCAGTGTGATGATGCTCTGTTTCTCCAATGCTGTGCCACATTTTAGGTCTGTCATGTAACATGAATCATGCCTTCCAAATGTTCCAGTTCTGTTTCATCAGTTACCAGAATGGCTCCTCAAAGGTCTTAGCAACCATCAAGATGTTTTTGGTAAAAGTGAGATGTGCCTTTATTGTTTCTTTGGTCAGCAGTGGTTTTGGCCTTTGAACTCTCCCACTGAGGCTATTTTTGTCCAGTCTCCCTTTCCTAATGTTGTATCTTGAATACACAGTGAGGCCTGCAGAGCCTTACATGCTGTAAGTTGTTTTGTGGCCATCTGGTTGAATCCCTGATGTGCTCTAGGAGTAATTGGAGTAATTTTAGTTGAGTGGTCTCTCCTGGGAAGGTTCACCACTGCTTCATGTTTACTCCAGTCATGGATTAAGGCTCCCCTTTTGGTTCACTGGTATTCCAAACTCTTAGAAATGGCTTTGCAACCCCTAAACATGTCTGCCTATTTCAATTATGTTCGGTCTGTTCGGTTAGTGATTTCAGCTACACTCTTTCACAGATTCAACTATGCTTATAAAAGGATATGAAAAAAACTGCCATACCAGTAAGTGTGTATCATCCTGAAGAGAGGTTGTGTGCGTGCTTTGCAAAATGATTTGGGGACATTTCCCCAAAACAGCCTCTCCTTTCACTAATAGCCACCAAGTGTGTCCTGAAGTCACAAACACTGACTGAGAGAAATCAACACTCTCTGTGACTCTCTGTGATGTGACCCCCCTCCAAGGCCGACTCAAAAGGCCTTTGTGCCAGTATTTCTCACCCTCTAGAGACAGAAGTGAGGCGCTGCTGCTTGATGCCCAGCATGATCCCTGGAAAGAGAAGAGACCTACATCTTCAGCGGCACAGAAGGGATTGCTGATGATATTGGCCATGGCAAGAGTCAATGAAAGAAGAAATCATCAGGGATGGAGCGGTACCACTCTTCCTCTCCGACCCTCCATTCCTTTCAAAAGAAGAGAAATATTTCCACAAGGATCTGGAAAAATTTGTGAAAATCTTAAAGAGTTCTTTAAGCTTCAATGGGTTTGTTTTTCATTGTTTGTCCCGGTTGTCTGATTTGCTACTTTGGTTTTTATTCAGTGTACCTCTAAATACAGGGTAGAGATAGATCAATAACAAATTTACACTTTGATTAGGTAATAGCTTTTAATGATTTTTCTGGAAGACAGGTTCTTATCTCAGACGGAAACAAATAACAGTGCTGAAACAGAATAAATTCATTAATGTTCTTTCAATGTGGAATAATTATTTGATCAGCGGGGAAGGAAAGGAATTCACCTCAGAATGATAATTAGATTGTTTAATTGGTTAAATACATGATGTACATATGAGTCAAACAGTATTTTAATTTAAAATTGCACTAATTTGCACAAGATTAAGTACAAACTTGAAATCGCAAACTGTTAAAAATTTTGTTGTAAATCTGGAATATAATAAAAAAAAGTGTGGTGTAACCATGTAAAAATAAACATTTGGTATGATTATTTAAAACAGATCCAAGAAGATAAAAAATACAGTTCCTGTTGAAAAGGAAAAAAAAAAGTCTGTGAAATCTGAGAAATAAATAGTAAAAAAAATAATAATAATCTTGTTTCCAATTCTGCTTTATTTATTTCCAACATGTTTCTACCAATGCTGAGCTTAGTTTGATTTAGCCAAATTGGACCTCTAAAGGAATAATGTTCACACATTGGACCTTCAGAGCACCACAGCTAACTGATCCCCAAAAGAACGGAGCCAGAATTCTTACTGAATCTTGTCAAAGTAAAACAGATTTGATTGAGCGAGTTAATTGAATTCATTTTGTGTTTAGGGCTGCTTCAGATGAGCCACTGCCAGGTCTGCTACATGTGGCTTCTGCTCATTAGGATCAAAGCAATCACGCTGTTCTCTTCCAAACAGATTTCGGCCAGCATCGTTGACTGCTGCCAACATTGTGTGAAGGGACGGCGTATCTTTGAGTGGAGGAACGGTGGCGGTATGTTGTTGGTGGGGATGGGATCTGACTGTACTCTCTAAACTGGTTCTGTGTTCACAGCTTGCAACAGATGAGGCAACAGCAGTCGTGAAACGCTCAGACATGGAGGACTTGACAGTAACTCTCAAATGAAGTTGTGCAACCAGAAAACAGAAAATGAATTTCTTGGTTGTGATTAGGGCTAATATCTTTCCTGCTTTTTGAATAGATTTAGTTAAAAATACAGATAGTTCCAACTGAAAATTAAACAACAAAGTTCTGTCTTGCAACTATTCATTTTTCAGGTTTCACAAGACTTAATATATCTTTCATGCATAAAATAAATCTTATTTTGCCACCAACACCAGACCTCAATATCCCTCCCAGCAAGTGGTGTGTCCAGATGGAAGAGGTTTGCTGTAGTTTCTTCAGACTGAAACCATGTGCGTGCTGGCAAGATATCGCCCCCATTCTGGCTCATGGAAGATGGCCACATTTTAAGCAGGGAGAATATATTGATTTCGTCTTACCAAATGATGCTGTTTTCCTATGTACTCACAACCATCATGACTGAAAGAACAAGAACCAAGAAGGGGAGCCTGGAGTACAGTTACTCCTCCTCTGCATTCGATCAGGATTTGCCCTGGAGGCCTCCGTCTGAGCGATTCCTAAGCATATTCCACTGGGTGACGGCAAGGCAATTTTATTTGTTTAGCACATTTTCAGCAATTCTAAGTGACTTAAATGATTAGAAGGAATGCAAAACAAGAAAAATAAGCAAAAAGCATTACATTACACTGCTAAAGTAAGGTAAAAATGATGACTGGTTTTTAAGAGTCTACACTTTATGAATTTCCAGTTGTTACTAATCAAAAACTGTTCTAAAAAAAAGTGAGGTTTTAGCCTTGATTTAAAAGAACTCAGTAGTTCAGAAAAAATTTAAGTTTGTTACAAAAATAGAGGAGCATAAAAATGGAATGATTCTCTAAAAAGAGCAATGTTGAACTTGGCTTAAAAAATGTAACTAATGCATTTGCATGAATGAAGCATGAACTATATAATATCCTAGCAAAATTGCCTCAAAACATTCCTTTGCAACTGCAACATGTGGATAATGTCATAATGATTGCTATTTGATATTTTGTGCAACTTTGGTTTAGTTTCATAGCGTTAGTGTCAACCTGTGCTTTTAACACAGTAGTTCATCGAGAGTTTAGCAGGTTCTGCAATGTTTAGTCTTGTGTAATGTTTCAATAAAAATAATGTCCAGTAAAATATATCATACAAATTGATTGGAAAAGTGCATATTACTATTGCTTTCTTGTCATTAAAATATCCTTAAAACAATGCAGGTTTTTTGTTTATATTTCAAATCAAAAGAAGTTAATTCAGTCAGTAAAAATCACTGTGTGGAAAAGTTTTAGCTTACTTTACCACTAAGTTTTTCACCTAACTGGAGTCAAGTCTTAAGCTAGAATCCTTGGTAAATACAAAAAATGTCAACATACTGTAAAACTGCAGGGACTTTTCAGAACACAGCCTGGACAATGCTATTTTATTTCCAGAAACCCTGCTGTGTTGAATAAAACATAATGCAATAGGTGTATTTTGTTTTCCGGTATATCCTTAGTAAAGAATCACAACAGGGTGGCTGTGTTTCAGTGGGTTAGATTCCAGCTTGGCCCTGGGCAAGGCACTTAACCCCAAGTTGCCTACAGATCTGAGCATGAAAACATGTAGGTTTCAGTGTGACTGTGAATGTCTTTAGTATAAATAAGTGTGAATAGAAAGGCGCTGCATAAACTCAGCCAAGTTAACATTTACAGAGAGAGTAAACACAAGAAAGAGAAACTGCATTTAGATCACAATGACATAAAAAAATAAAAACATTTCCCTTTGGAGTTTCAGATAATATCCTAAATTTAATATCATGGGAAAGGTTTTAAGAGGCTGATTAAATTTCCCACATTGTTTTTTAATTAAACACAAAATTAAATAATGATTCATGCACCTCTGCAGTTGTGAAATGGGACTATTTACCTAATAGTTCATAAGGTTTAAATGTTAAATGATACAAAACAAACAAAAAAAACCCACTCTGAATGGCAACCAGAGATAAACAAGAGTCTCTGTGCCTCGAGAAGGAGAGAGAAGGACAAAAATAGCTATGGAGAACTGGCAAAGGACTTGGACTGCCAGTCATGACCAGTTTCCTTCAAATCCTCAGTGCAGGGCATTATTACAGAAACTAGATTTCACTGTCACTACGGCTGTACCTCGGCCTGTAGGACCTCTGTTTACTCAGACAGAAAGAGCTTGTATTCCTATTTCACATTGTTAATGCAGGCGACATAAAATATGTACACAATATAAATTAATCAGGTTCTTCAGAAAACAATGCAGCTTCTGGAATATCAAAAGGTTTGATTCACACACACACACACACACCCCCCCACACACACAAAAAAAATATATATATATATATATATATATTTCTCCCTCCTGGTGGCTGTTCATTAAAACTGTGTGGACTAAGAGCAGCAGGCCTGCATTAACTGCAAATCAGAGATCCTGATTTAATTCAGTAAATTAGAGGAACTGCATTAACTTTAGGAAAACTTTAAAAACACTGTGCAATTAAAGCTCATGTAAATGTGAGAACAAGAAAAAAAATATTTGTCAACTGGCAAGGAAGTTAAATATTAGTTCTGTATGTTTGAAACTATACTTTTTTAAATCTGCTACAGTTCTAGTCATAAGTTTGTTAAAGTCATTATTGTGTCTTTTTTAAGGATTTATTTGACATTGTGTCTTACAGGCTGTCAAATCCAAACAGGGTCAAAGTCATGGAGAGACGCTCATGACTTTGACAATTCAGCAAAATGGTTGAGGTTGCCATTCCACAATGTTACGTTTGCCTGCTTTATCCGCTTCAAATCCAGCATGGATGCGAAGGTATGGGATTTTTCATGTTAATTGCAAGTTTCAGTCATGTAGCTGTTGATTTGAGGTGAAGTTGGAAGAACCTGGAGGTCAGTCTGTCCAACATATCAGAACTACTGGCAACAAAACAGGGCTCAACAGCTGGAGCAGTGATTTTAGGTTTGAAAGCTTCACCCAGACTGTTGGCACCTTTCCTCATAATTTTAACAAACCACAAAATTTTTGTCTCATAAGTCATTTTGGTTCTCCATGTATGCAGCTGCAAAATTCAGTCAAGTCTGAAGGTGTTGATTTTTGAGCAGATGCTTCCACAGCACACTCATCAGCCCATGCTGATACTTGGGTTCATCAGGTTTCCAATATTTTTTCAGTGAGCCCATGCACACATGAAAACTGGTTTTGGAACATGCGTGAGCGAGACTTCAATCCTATTGAAAACTTCTGGAAATGCTTGCTATAAATGCTAAACCCAACAGTACTAAATCATTTAATCAAATATTCTAAGAAAAGTGGTCAAATATTAAGCCTGAATCACACAAAAGGCTTAATGATTTCATTTGGCTTGTTGATTGGACCTGCTAAGATTTATTTTAATCTTTATTAGCCCAAAATTCAGGCCCATATATTTGTATGTAAACCTTTGATTTGAACAGTATGTTTGAAATCTTTATTTAGCTTATAATCATAAAATACTTCATAATACTATATAAATTTTATAGGAGACATTTCAATAACCTGAAATACAACAACTAATAATTTTGGAAATTAATTCAGAAGTGTCTGTTGAGGATTAATCTAGAAGAGATCAAAGACCGCGACACGGAACAATACTAAAGCAAGGTTTATTAGAATAAACAAAGAAAACATCACAAAGACAAAATAGCTATAAATCTATCAATTTCCTCATTTTATTTCTTATACAGTGTGTTTATTTCAGACTTCAATAGCAAACAGCCGATAATGTGAGGTGAAGAGGATTGAGAAACCTTTAACCTATCAGAAACTGCCACAATTATCTGGGAGCATGGATGTGTCGAGGAAAACTTCAGGTTGTTCCTTTTTATAGCCACATCCCATCACACACACGCCAACACAAACACACGTTCAAACTCACTCAGACCAAGGTCGTCACTTTGGCCGGTAAGCATTTCACCTGAAGAGCCCCACACTCGTCACGTAGCACCCTTCAGGGTCTGAACAGCCGACAGCTCACCGAAAGGTCAAAACACTCACACACACTGTTTATAATTATTTACACATCTGTAAAGCCCAAAGCGTTTTAGCCCCCACTCCCTCAGAATGGTGAAGGGAGCTAGTGGATCCTCGTCAGCTCCTCTACGATCTTAATCACCTCATCCACTGTGGCTTCACGCTTCATACCGCTGCCATCATCAATCTGGAAATGAAAGACAACGAGCGGTGAGCTGAGATGAGTCACCGCTTACGAATAGATGCACGAGCGGCAACCGACTATGTCCAAAAATATTTCACTTAAATGAAACGTTATTCTCCTTTCCATTGTTTTTAGAGCTTTGTTTCTGATGTTTTGAAGTGCACACCTAAACGCTGGGAATCTTTTAACTTGCCCACACAGACAACATACTGCAGCTTTTTTCCTCTGGTTTATTTTTTATTAATTGCACCAGAAGGTAAATATGAAGACTTTTCCACAGAGACAGGAACCATTTATAATTTAACCACTGAACAATTTTGATGATTTAAAAAGAAAAATGAAAAAAGAAAAAAAAAATCTATTTGAAGTCTGCTCCATTTAAATGTAACCTCCTTATATCTGTAAACTGATGTCAAGCTGGATGTCTGTCTGTTAACCATGAAAATAAAGAGATTTCACTCCAGATTTTACACAACTGCAGTTAAACTAAAACATAAATATTTAAATATGCATATACTCAGTTTCTCTGTGATGCAAATTAGCTATTGCTGCTGTGTTTAAAGCAATGTTCCACTTTAATTCTGTGGAAGGAAAAAACTAAAATGTTATTTCTATTATTAGCTGTTCTTCACAAAAAAACTTAACAGATATTTTTAAGGCAAAATAATTTTAATAGGTTCTTTAAGGTTCAAATAGAGAGCAAAAATGGTGCATCCTCACTGCTTCCACTGAATTTAAAAAGGAAAAGTAGAAGCCAAGTCTTACTAGTCAAATGAACAAGATTTACTGACCGCCTCGATAAAAGCAGGAGCTATCAATTGTGTGGATGTTCCACAAAATTCAGCAAGAGGAAGCCTTCTTTCTCAAAAACAATATGCCTGCAGAACTTTTCGTGATAACAGTTAGAAATGGAGCCAGAACCATGATGATCATGGGCTTGTTATGTCACTCCATTATGTGGCAAAGCATCTGCTGACCACATGCCCAAATATTGTAAAATTACAAACTTCCAACTTGTAAGTTTGTAAATATTTTTGAAATATTTTGTTTTGTAATTTCTGCTCTGATTTCTGATTCATACAAAAGTTCTCCTTTATTTACCAACTAGTGTGCCAATTTAAAAAAGGTTTTATTGCAACTCTTTATCCAAGTTATAATCGACAAATTTAAGAACTATGTTTTTAAAAGCCAAGTTAACTCATCCACTGGCAGCAATTCTCATTTTCTTCCCCCTTCAAGATAAGAGAAGGAACCAGGAGAGATACAAAAGCTTCAGGGAGCAACTTCAAGAAAAGGAAACAAATGGCGATTCATTTCCTAAATCTGATCTTAATGGATCTAAATTGTTTCTTCTATGTGGCTTTGGGTTTAGTGGCGTGTAAACAAAACAATTTGGTTTGTGAATGCCAGAGTCCAGACAGAAGAGTGTCCACTTCAGCATGTCACATATCAGGGAAGGATAGCTGAGGCCAAAATGACTGAAGCTCTTAACCACTAAAGTGAGACTCAACCGTCAAATCTTCCCCCAGACAGTTTAAGAGAAAAAAGCACACACAGAGACAGAAAAAAAGAAAAACATCCAAGCAAAAAAAATAATCCTATTTTTTGTGGATGATTGACAGTCAGTCAGCTTGACAGACAGATAAATAAATACCCTTGGGAGATAAATATCCCCTGATAAAAATTATATCGCTGTAAACAGGGGATGGGAAGTTTGTCCCCAAGAAACTTTTTAAACACTGAATACAATTTTATAGAACTAAGCTTGATTATTGCTGGAATGTTCTTAACTGGCTTTCTGTCGACCAAACGAGCAAGCCATAGAACATTTGAAAAGTAAAAAGCATTCAAATTTATACGTTTGTAGAAATATTAAATGTATATTTTAGAAGCATGATGTGAAGTGCAGGTGATTTGAATAGAAAGAGGAGAAACTGCACCCACCAGTAGAGTGCTGACGACCTCCTGCATCTTTGCCCGACTGAGATCCAGGAAGCTTTCAATCAGGTCCCCGTCGATGAAGCCTGTGCCCTGTTCCGTCTTGCGCTCCGTGTGGAAAGACCTCCAGGTGTCACTCGGTTAAAGATAAGTCATTACCAGGCAGCCGTTTCAGCCCGAGGTCGGCCCTTTGGGTGTGACTATGCTAACTTTACCTCGGGCAGATTTAATAAATATCCAACAGATAATGTGTTCAATGCACCAGACAGATGATTATCATAGAAGCCCTCTTGAGCCATATTTTATAAACAAAGAGTGAACCTCTGTTCACTCTTTTGAGTATTAAATAAAACGATGATTAAATAAAACCACAGGGTAGCAGAATACATTTTTTCTAAAAAAAAAGAAAAGTCCCTTTCTTATGCAGCAGAATGGAAACTAATTATTTGAGCTTTAAAAATGTATCAATTGCCTGTAAAGTCAATTAAAAACATCATTATTGCTTTGTTGTTCATTTTCAGGGCCGTCACCAGAACAACACCGGCCAGTCCAGGTCACCTGATCTGTGGTCACAGATGGTTACTGTACACAGGAGTTCAGGAAAGGATATAAGCTGTGCTCGATCTTGCCCACGCTTTTGATGACCTTGGTGAGGCGGTTCTGTAGGTCAAGCAGGAGGCTGTACCAGCCCTCTGACAGAGATGTCACCAGACCTAAAAAAAAAAAAAAAAAAAAAAAAAACTTTTATAGAGGTGTGAAAGAGCTATTCACCTCATACTCTGTCATCAGCCAAGGGGAAGAGAGAAATGTCATGTCTGCATTCATTAACAGCTTTAACGCTGCAGTAGGTAACTTTTGTAAAAAATATTTTTTTATTAAAAAAAATATTAAATTGTACTTGCATCAAGCGGAGGTGAGAGTAACTATAAATGCTATTTTTTTTTTTTTTTGCTTTTGAGCACTTTTTTTAAAAATTATTTTAAAAAGTTAGATTTTTTTTTTAACAAAATGTCCATTAAATAAAGTTTATCAACTGATTGCAAACACAAGCAGGGAGTTGTTAAGCTGCAGAGTTTGTTTTTCTACATGACACCATCAGGGGGGTTTAGGAAAACGACAAAGCAACAATTATAACAAATTAAACTAATTATTATTGAACAGCTTGGGTTTTAAAGGCCAAATCCTATTCAATACACACATCACTTATTTGTAAAATATCTATGTTGGAACTAAATTTTTGAAATGTTAGATTTTTTTAAGATACGATCAAATAATTTGGCATGAGAATGAATTTCTGAGTCAACACGCAATCTCTGATTGTGATCATCTTTAGACTGCCATATCTGAGTTTATACAAAAAAATAGTCTTTGAAAAGTTTGGATGCATATTGGCTGTTATTCTCTTTTAGGGGGAATAATCCTATCGCCTTGCAGCTTTCTCTAAGAAACATATCATACATCACAGCATCTCGCAGAGCGATAAGACCAGCAGTGGCGTTTTATCTTCATTACACGCTAAAGCTCATTTTAGTTTGAGGGTAAGAGAGGAAAAGTTCTCATAGGGAAGGGTGACAGTGGTTTTCATTTCCTGTGAAACTTTCCACTGAGACTTTTTAGAGAATCACAGGAGGTGCAGAGGTGAAATAAAGTGCTGCGTTTTGGTGCTGTGGGAGTGCTGCTGTGTCCAAATGATGAGCACTCCCTGTTTTTCATCTGCCCATAATCACTGCCAGGCTGGAAGTTACTGGTTTCAATCCAAGTACTGAGAGGTGAAAATGTGTCAACTGACAGTGATGAAAGTTTTTCATCATTGTTTGCTTGAAGGAAAATGATTTGAGGGATCTTTGTGTATCCAATTAGTCTTGATACCGCTTTGCAACCTAAGGGAAATTAATTCCAATTATTCACAAAGTATGTTAAGAGTTGGATTTTATTGATACATTTCAAGACCTAAACACTGGCTTCTAAAAGATTGTGAATATGTTTTCTGCTGCCAGAAAATGAAAAATATCTGCCAGCAGAAGCAAATAAAGTTCAGCGATGTTTGGGATTCATCCTGAGCAGCACGGACCGAGTCTTAGGAAAGAAATAAAGCCGAGGAGTTTACGGCTTTGCAAACTAAATCCTGCTCATATCCACTGAATCAAGACAGGAGTGAGCTGAAGTCTCAACAGTGAATGTCACAGCATAAAATCAATAGCTGCTTGTATGTGGAGACACCACTGGCAGAGGGAAAACAAAGAAAATCAGTTATTTAAACATTTTTGGGAAATCTTTCATTGACCTAAACAATGCTGGGAAAAACAGCTATCCATGCATGTTCCATGAACGAAAACAAAATGAGGAACTGGAGTTGATATGGCTCTAATTTATGACCCGAGCTGGACCCAGAACCGGAAGGATCTTTGTGTATGAGAGAGTTATCATTACAATACATAGAGACATTTTTACGTCCTGCGCCACCAAATAAAAACCATCTCGAGTCATAAAGCCCTTCCCTTTTTCTTATGATGACAGTTCATGAGCGGAATATGAACCCTTTTTAATATAAAGAAAACTTATATTTTATTACTTATGGTTTCTTTGGAATGATCAAAAATAAACTAATCAATGTCATCACACAGTATAATGTCGTATGCAGTACTATACTGTACTACAATACTATGGTGTGCTTCATTATTTCACTTATATTTTTGGCCAATACAGTACTGTGCTATATATTAGAAACTACTTTACTCTGCAATATTATACCACATTATGTTCAGCTGTACTGATGATACTATACTGTACCATACTGCAACATACCACACTATCCCCTGCACAACTGTACTATATCATATAGCACTATATTGTTTAATGGCACACTGCATTATACAGTTCCGGGATACATTTTATTTGTCCAATACTGTTACAATCTTCTATAATATACTACATACATTTTGTGGAAAATCTATGGATTTACAATACACTTTCTCTGCATTTGATTTGGACAATTCTTACAGAATATTCTTCCGACCAAAACAAGAATGAGTCGCTGCAAACAGGCCAAAGAGCTGCATGAAAGCAGCCTAATGTCAGTGGTTGCATGCCTCTGATTTAGTGTAAAAACTGTGATTAAAGCCAGGTAATCCTGAAATTAGATGCTTGCAAAAACCATTAAACATGCTAACAGGGGGCTCTCAGCAAGAAAGAAAGTGCTTGAATATTTTTAAAACATGCTAAAAAAATACAAAAAAAAAAAGAATAACAAAAAAGGTTTGTTTAGATTAAGGCGCTTACCGATCATGCCGTTAACGGTGCCGAAGAGAACGGATCCCTGGGTGGGTGTGGAGCTCTCTCCCAGGTTCTGTAGCACCAGTGAGCCATGGCAAAAGACATTTACAAACTCGCCTAGGTGAAAGACCCCGACCTCCTGCAGATGCTGGCGCTCCTCGTCGGTGGTGGCCGCACTGAGTGTGGCAAGGACAAACAAAGAGACAACGAACATGAAGGCAAAATAATGTCAAGGCCATGACTGGAACTTGTTGGGGGTCAAACCATCGATCAATCAAATGGAAAACAAGACGGGTAGAGACATGAGAAGTGTTGGAAAAGGTCAGCACATGATAGAGAGGTAATGGCTAAAAGTCTGAGAAACAGTGAAAAGAGCAACAGTAACAGAGACGTGCTGCACAAATAAAGGTCAAAAGCATTGAGAGGTCCACTCTGACATATTAGATGGATAATGAGTGAAGGCATGGATGTAACACAAGCTCCTACAGACCTCATCTTTCTTCCTTTTCCTTAACGTCAACATTCAGTGAAATTACAACAGAGGGAAAAAAGCAGGAGAGTGGCTAAAAGCTTGGCTGCAAGATGAATCATAATTTCCAGCACTAATGCAAGGACAATGCTGCAGTACCGCATTCATACCAATGATGTTGATCTAAAAGCTATCATGGGACTGTGTGTGTATGAAAGGATCAGCATCCTAATGACAGCATCAGTCTGAGCAACAAAGTATTGGGCAAAGACAATTTAGGGGCATTTCTGATCTGCAAGAGCAGCGATGGTGGAATATAATGATCATAAGAAAATGATCACTGAGCTACATGCAGGGAGAGGCTTTGCCGTTCTCACCTATCTTTTTGGCAGACGAACAAGTTAAAGGCGTTCTCTGCTCCCAGGAAGTTGTCATCGTCTAGAATTTCTACGGCACTCATCCAGTTTGGATTAAAATCACGGGCAATCTGGAAAATATATGAAAAAAGGCATAAACATGCAGGTTTGTCTTAAGAACTATACCTTTTAAGCAAAGATAAGCCAATGCTAAACAAGAGTAAACTCTCTCATCAAAACTCCTAACTGTTGATGATTGTGTTAACATTTGACTTCTGGTTTATACTAGAATTTGTTTTAATGTCTATTAAGGATGAAACAACTAATCTGATTAATTGCGCTGAATCGATTATTGAAATAATAAATTCAATTCGATTTCTAATCAATTAGAAATCGGTTAATTGACAACTGGATTATAAAGGTTCAAAAAGGCAATTTTGATGAAAGAACAAAGTCAGAGCAGTAATTAAGCCAAAACTGTACAAAACATATTTGTTTTTAGCATTTAGGATAAATGCATCAAGTGGCATAGTTTTAGCTTCAAATTCTTTAAAGTAGTCAGCAGATTAGCCCTACACTGTACTGGTACCAAGTCAAGCAGAAAGGGCTGAGCTTTTTTAGTAGTAGGTTTTTAGCTGCAGATGTATTATTTGGTTCAAATGATCAACCATACACTAAAGGAATGCATTTTTGGCAAAAAATGTTTTTATTTTCATATTTCAGCAAGGTATTGAATAATTTGTTTATTTGCATCTTTTAGTATTGCACAAAGAAGGATTAAGTAATTCATAAAAAAAAATCAGCAGAATGTGCGATTAGTCGATTAATCGTCAGATTAATTGATAAATTAATTGATTACTAAAATCATCAGTTGCAACCCTAATTTCTATTTCTGTTTTTATATTGCAATTTTTTAGGAGAGCCAATCAATTAAATAAAAATTATAGTCGTGCAAAACTGCGGCTTTCTCTGTGCAAATTATAATGAACTCCTTTAATACTGAAGAAAGGAAATCTGACACATAATCAATAGATTTTAAGCAAAGACCTGCTCTGTAATTGCGCAGGGAGCCTGTGATGGACACACAATATCTGAGGAGACAGAACGCTCTTTCATCGTTCTCCCTAATTAGTTTGTAACGTGTCCAGTTTGTTTGATTTGTACAAAAGCTCAACTGTAAACTGACAACTTTAGTTAGTTTCTAAAATTTGCTTCCCAATTTTACAAAAAAGGTGCAAAAGAGACAATTGACAATGTGGAATAAAAAAAACTAATTAAAATGTTTTACTCATATAATTTGCACACCAAAAATTAAGAGTTAAAGTAAAAAATCTACACTGGAGCAGAACTTAGCTCATACAATAAAGCGCTATGGGTTGAAAGTGAAAACCGCTTTGTGACTTTGTATCAAAGCAGCAACATGCAGTCTTCAATTTCCCCACCTTTTCCAAGTCTTCGAGCATTTTCACCTCACATCTCACCTCTTCAAAGTTGCCCTCCATGGGTTTGTACGCCAGCAGCAGGACAGACCTCATCAGGTCTCCCACCAGGATGAAATCCCCTTTGGTCTTCAAGTAGAGCGCCATGATGTTGTTATAGTGGTTGCACTCGGTCCTCAGCTCCTTCTCGGCCGTCCACTCGTATAGACGGACCTGAAAAAGAAAGGCAGCTCTCATTTTAACCGTTATTGTAGTAGTTATTCTTGCAGGATATTAACTTTATATATATTTCGGTTTAACACTGATTAATGTGTCTGAATCTGAGCTCAATGTCTGTTTTATAAGTGAACTTTTACCAGTTAATAAACATGTCATGCTGTGTCAGAAATTGATGGGAGAGCCAGGGCTGTGTCTCAACTAAGTGTTTTCACTGCATTACTGTTCATTTTACAAAACACAAATGCCATTTTCATGTGAAATGCAATTCTTAATAAATTAGATCAAGCCAAAGGTAACATCATAACTGTGCCCATCGTATATGACTATTGTGAAAGTACGGAAGAGGATTAGGGCCACCGGAAAAAAATTCTGAGATTAAAGTCAGAATTCTGACTTTAATCTCAGAATTCTAAAAAGTCAGAATTCTGAGATTAAAGTCAGAATTTTATTATTATTTTTTTTCGGTGGCCCTAATCCTCTTCCGCATGAAAAGCACCATGTTTCCTTAAAAAAGTTCAGGACCAATAATTTTAGAAATTGAAAAATACATTTTGGAACTAGGAATGGCAAATATTCAATTTATCATTCACTGGTGTAAAAAATACACTAAGATTAAGTTCCTATAATGGCAATTTAAAAAATGCTTTAATTATATTTGCAAATACAAACAACTGATCTTTTAGATATTTACTTTTAGTCGCTTTTAGTTTTATTACAGCACAAATAAATGCTGTGCTTGAGTATGAAAATGTCCCTCAAGGCAAAGTGTTGTGTATAGCAATGCTTAAGTTGTGATGTAGGAGCCAATTAGATACTAGTTAAGCGTAATTTGAGAGGAATCCATGATTGAGAGTCTCAGACTATGTGCAGTGAGCCAAAAAGAGATGAAATATCAAACAAAAAAAATATATAAATATTAAACAATAAGCATAATAAAGTCTTAAACTATTATTGCTCATCCATATATGGAACACAGAAACAAAAAAAAAATACAAATAAAAGGGAAGCGCAATCTATATTTTTTGGAGAATAGAATGAAAAAGTCATTGGATAAATCAACCAAGCTTCACTTAAAGCACAATATTCTGTCATTTTTTATAAACTCGTCATTTCTAACTATTCTTTGATTGTCGTCTAATCCCCGAAACCAAAATTGAAACATTTACTTCTCCAACCTCATTACATAGTTTGTGTTTTTTCTTTTTTTTTTTTTTTGGTAGGTCTTTCTTGTGCTGTAAACATCTGGGAGGAGATTCAAGTGGCAGACTGAAGCATTGAGGTTTTTTTTTTCTTCAGACAATTAAAATTAAGACACATGAGAATTCATGAGTGTTTGTGCGTAAGCCTCAAAACTCTTAAACCATTTAAGCAACTTATTTATTCTTCCATGATCCATTTATGTTCTGTGTTTCAAATTCAATAGTCACCAAACTGAAATACACTCTTTAAGTGGACAATAATAGTGTATTTATGGACAGCTAATTCAGTAAAACAGTTTCTTTCACATGTTCAGCAAAGGCAGAGTAGGAAAAAAAAAAGCTGTCGGAAGTGAGACTTTGAGCTCCAGAAATGTGAAATCCATGACAATTGTATTCTTGATATCTCCAGATAAAGCTCCCTTTCATGTTTTTAATCCCTTTAATCTATCTGTAGCTAATCATGGATGAGCGTGGTATTATGGGGCAGTAGGGGAAGACTATTTGTTTCACACTATATCAGGTGATTTCACTCCAATACACATGGGATGGATTTATTTAGACATGGCAAAATATAATTAATAGAACAGTGCTTTTCTGCTTTGAGAAATCATGTGCCTCTTAAAATAAACCTAGGAGAAAAGAAACAGGTCACCTGGAGCTGAACCCACAAACGCACAGCAGAAGGAACACAGCAAATAGTTTGTTGATGCAACTTGTTTTTTTTTTTTGTTTTTTTTATCTTAATTAGGTAAAAAATAATAGGATGTAAAATGTTAAGCATCATAACCTCTACAACAGGTCAATGAACATTTAAGACAACTTAGGTGGAAGTTTATAGACAGTTTCAAAGATAGAACCAGATGTTCCACTCTGGAGCTCCAGATGGAGCTAAAATTAGACAAAAGAGTTGAGAGAAACTTAAAAAGCACATAATATTTACAACTTTTTATTTTCAATTGTGTTCAGGCTCAAAGCTGACAGTAGTTCTTTTTATTTCTATTAAGATAGTGAGAAATGTGAATGAAGAAAGGCAGAGAACTAAGACGAAAATTGTTGAAAAGTGATATTTGCTTTTGGAAACGACTTCAGGCATCAACTTATGTCCTCTCAAGACATTGTGGCAGTAACATTCCCAGCTCCAACTGCGTTCATAAAGTGAAGACTTGTATGGCGATTTATCTAGTGAGCAGGAGGACAAATGTTTTCTGAGCGCAGTAGCTGGGAACATAACAAATCAGGACACCAGTGTTATATTTTGCTGTATCCCTGGGTGGAAAATGATAAATTTTGGAGAAAAAAAACAGAAAAAATTCTGGCAGTGTTTAGATAACCAGCTGTAGCTTTCAAAACATTAACGTTCATATACAACCAGATTGCAGCTGCAGTCAAACACTCTTAATCTGGCGAAGAGATGAGAAAAAAAAAAGGGGATGCAGCTGAAGCAAAGTGGGTTTTGATTTAAAGCAACTTCTGGTATTTTGTAATGAAATGTAAGGCACAGCCTTGATAAATGTTTTGTTCACCTCCTTGAATAATTGATATTCCTGGCAAAAGTATTCGTGGAATCCAATTTCTGTGTGGCCATTAAGTGACCGCAGATGCATTTGACATTTTCCTTTTAAAGAAAAGTCTTCTTTAATTAAGAAATGACCCTCATCCTAGATCTAAAAATAGTCCAAAGGACACTGCAGACCCAGATGACAAGCCATCATACAAAGATGGTTCTTACTTTTATCTTTGTAAGTGAAGCCTTAAAGCAGATAACTTAGTTACCTGCCGTAGAAAACATCAGACATGCTGATTACAATTTACAGAAAGTTTTATGGCTGTAAAATATTAGATTTCCCTTTAAAATATTTTAATTCTCTATTTTAGACTTTAAAACATTGTTAAAACAATATGTGGAGGAAAAAACTTTAGCGAGAGCTCTGTTCCATCACTTACTGTGCTATTTATGCTGGCCAGTAGTTTTCCATTGAACTCCACCATAGAATAGACGGCTCCTTTCACTTCTTTCTCAGCCACGGTTTGCAGCTTCCCTGCAGGAAAGATCAGTCAGTCAGTGTTCATTCAGTGAGCTTTCAAAGTGCCACACATGCAATGCTGAGTTAAATTAGTGCCTACAAGGTCCTAGAGAGAGAACAACTGGGAAAGAGATGTGAGAAAAATTTGAAATTGAGACAGTGCTGCATTCAGAATACAAGGCGAGGGTGAAAATCAAGCATTGGACTAGGATAAACGACATACAAGCAACACATTTTGTCAGGAACAGTGTGTGAAAGTAAAAAAAAAAAAAACAGTGCTGGTAAGAGGGGGGAATGTTTGAGAGGAAGTGATAAGAAAATGATTGAGTGAGAAGGGAAACAAGAGCCCAGTAGGACACAGTGTTCTTGCCTAAAATACAATATAGAGTGCAGGGAGGAGAAAATGAAACGGGATGAAGGATGGAGAGAACAAAGCAGGCTGATCTGGGTGAGAGGACAAACATGAAAAGATGAGAAGAATCAAAGAGCGCAGTCAGGCTTGTTTGCTGAAACCGTAGAAAAAGCTATGGGAAGCTCGGGTACTGACCGTCGGTGTAATGGAAGACAATGATTCGACCCTGCTTGGGCTCTGGTTCCTCTGGGTAAACCATGGCTGTGCCGACGATGAAGTAAACAGATGGGTCTTTTCCCAGACGACATGACACAATGCTGAGAGAATACTCGCTGGGGAGGAACTGATGGGCATGAAGGACTGGCACAAACACAAAACAGGAAAAAACAGGGCAGAGTGTGAGAACAGATCAAAACTTCTTAATGAAGCTACTTAGAAAGACTAATATTGTGTCATGAATTACCCATTTTAACTGTACTGACATATTTGATCACTAAAAATCAAAAAAGGCATTTTCGGGATTATTGTGACATATTTGTGCTTTCATACTAATAGAAATGTGACCTCAGCCAAACCAAAGGACCACCTGCTCACCTGATTCCACAAAACAAACACGAAACAAGCAAAACATGAGTGGTCCTTGGTTACAGGTCACTGCACAAGAGCCATGAATTAAAAACTGCTGAACTACCTCACTAAATGGTGGAAAGCCTCCATTCAAAAAAAGAAAAAACAGATTTTATTTAATGTTAAGTGAATCAATACTATAAACTGGGTTGTAAATTTAAAGGTGCAGTATAAAGTAAAGTATTTGTACCTGGGGCTGGGGGAAAAAAAATAAACAAACAAATAAAAAAACAAAAAAAAATAGATTAATTGAAATTTCTGTTTTCCAAGATTTCATTTCTGGAAAATCTGGATTCTTTTTCCACCAATGCTCTCCTTGGGTTTCTATAGGTTCACACTATGTCGCCATGTTTTCAGTCATTTATAATTTTTTAAGAAGAGAAAGCTTGAAATTGGAAATCAGATTTGGTATGTCAAGTTCAGAGATTTTATTTTAAAGCCATATCACCCTTTTCTACCAATAACCCTTGAAGTTTTTCTTTTTTAAATCACATTAGAATCAGAAATCGAAATGTATTTTATTGGCATTTATGTAACACACCAACAACGTGAATAATTGGGATGTTAAGCAAAATAATGGGGACATACTTTTCAAAAAATAAAACTACACACCAGTGACTTTTAAAGGCATTTGGCTACTGTGTGTTTATTTAGGGGTATCAGGGTAACAGAGATTAATACCACAGAGATTTATATTTAGAAAATAAGTTGAATATCACAATTTTGCACCAAATTTAAATTTATAAACTACTTTGTGTTGTTCAATCACATAAAACCACTCAAAAATATATTAATGTTTGTGATTATGATGCAACAAAATGTGAAAATGTTAAGAGCCTATAAACTTGGTGTCCAACACAGTGTACAACAAGATTCCAAAGTGCCGTTGAAACAGTCAATTATTGTTCTTCAATTGGTCAGTAACACAAAAAATATCTAATTATGAACTATAATAAAGGTCAAAACAAACAAAATGTTGATGGAAAAGGAAGGATTTCTGTTTATTCATTAACCGCAAGCTGTCATTTACCATCAAAAAAAAAATAGACAAAAGAAAAGAATCCTGCAGCACACCTAATTTTACCTTCTTATATGGTCAGGTTGCCCTCTTTATGTGATGAGTTTATCTACAAAGTGCCATGAAGAAATGACTCCAGGAGAAGGACAATCGCTTCAGAGCTTCTTATTTAACTAAATCCATATTGAGGGTCCCAGAAGGGATGTGCCTCATAGTTTCTGTCAGAGAAGATTTGGTGTCGGGTGCATTGATTTACTTATTATGCAAAGACAAATGCATCTTCATTTATCAATATTTTCTCTGAGATATTATTTATCAATCTCTCCTTCACTTCTCTCCACCTGAGAGGCGTTTTAATAGCTTCATAGCTGTTTTCTAATGAAGATTGGCCAATAACACGCTGAAGTAACTGATATACGAAGCGGCTCAAGAATCAAAATCGATGTCCTCTGCATTCGAATGCATCTCACATCAACAGTGTAGTCAGCTGCAGATACATTGTGCTGAAACAGTCTCTTATTTACATATTGTTAACAGGTGATATACGCTAATTTATAAGGGTAGAGCAGCAACCGGCCTTTTAAAAGGAAGTCTTGGAGCAGAAATAAAATCTGCAATGCAAAACAGAAAGGAGCAGGAAGCAGTCACCTCCACTTGGCTTCCCTATAAAACGTGTTCATCATTAATTTAGAAACTGCATACAGATATATGAGTACTTTTCATTCCTGGTATTAAAGACTGGATAAAGAATCAACACCAAACTGTAGTAAGTGGTAAAAATAACCTAAGCATTTTAAATGTAAGAGATTAAATAAGGAAAATTTTGTTGATTAAAACTGCACAGTCCTTATGAGATCAGGAAAATTTAGTTTAGATCAACTATCCCTCCAAGCAGAAAGCATTTAGTCACTAGACGATTCGCATGGATGCAGGAGCTCAGAGTTCAAACGGAAATGCAGCCTTGGCTGTCTCACCTTCAAAGGTGTGTTGATCCACGACGAGCAGACTGTGAACCTCCACCTCCTCACCGAAGGAGGTCTCATGTGGAGAAGTGCTGCTGGGGAAGAGCTTGCTGGAGCTCACGCTGCTGGAGAGCGCCTGTAGACGTACGAGACGGGATGCAGAAAGAGAAGTGAGAGCAAAGACAAATGTGGTACATGACAAAAAAAAAGAAGAAAAAAGAAACCGCACAATACACAATGTGTCTGCGTGGGAAGTGCCAATGGCAGTCGGCACCATCTGCAGCAGCAGATGTGCGGCATCGAAAATCAGGTAAACATCATTCTGGTCATCAGGTGTGAGGCTTGGTGGCGGTAAACACAAACAAATGAAAGTACACACCTGTCCCCTTTGGAGAATCTATAGATATGAGCAGGACAGGTAGCGCATGCACATGGCTGAGAGGACTTTTTAATTAACTCTCCAGCTAATCTGATTGCTTCGAAATGTTGGCAAATACATTTTTAAATTAAAATATTTAAAGTTGACTTAATTAGGAAAAAATGTTTTCATAGATGGCTCTGTCGGTATTGCTCTATGTTCTTACTAAAGAATGGTATGAGGTACTTCTGGCACGAAAACAGCAATTCTATTTCTCACATAAGGAAGATTTAGACAGACTGCTCGGTTTTTTTTTTTCATCTGCCAAAGTATATTTGGCATGTCATTTAGATAGAAGATTTATTTACTAAACCATATGCACATATTTTTCAACTTAATTATAAAAATCAAGTCTGTTCCAAATAAAAATAGGAAATTATGCTTAACTAATGGGAATAAACCACTGAGCTAAAATATGATACTTTACAATTAAGGGTATTTTCAAGATGAATCAAGCTAAAATATTTAGCATACACAAAACAGTACATTTATTTTCATAAATCATTCTGACAACAAACTGTGAACTTCGGCCCATTTTAATTTGCCTGGACGGCGAGCTGTCTCTGAGACAAACTAGTCATAAAAAAAAAGAAAAGAAAAAAAAAAAGATACAATTTGACTGACTCTCCTTAATGATGCTAAATGTCATTTTTAAGGGTTCTTTGGCGGGTACTGAGGCTGCTATGTGATAATTACGAACATGACCTTCATTATGAACTGTTTACTGAATAATATTCTGATAGTGCTGTAATTCAGAACTGACAACATGGACTTCAGACTGGGAAAGTTGTCTCTTTTCCAGCCAGAACAATTGGTAGGATTATTGCTGCCACTACCTTTGTGTACTCTGCTTTATTCCCATCATGAAAGGTATATTTCAGCAGCTCCAGCTGTTGTGCTTAGCTGTGTAATTTTTCTGAAGGTAGTTGTTTAAAAATCAGTTATTGCTGCTATTAACTTCTTGTTTTTGTATGTCATCAAAAGTACTGTTTTGTTTTCCAGTCTCAATGCCACCTGGTCATGACAGACAGCAGACTGAACCTGGTGGAGGTTTAATTTTTTTCTTATTTAAAGCAAGCGCTATCTCTTTATTGTCACCATATGCTTGCTGAGAAAGAAGAATCTGATAACCTTTTTACTATATTGAAGTCTATGATCAACGTAATTTGACTGGATTGTAACATATTTAAATTAACTATGTGGAATTGGATTCAAATCTGACCAAATTATTAGATTAAAATTAATAGGATGGATCTGATTTGTACCAAACTGGATTCTGTTTAATTCGGTATGAAATTAACTGGTTTTTCTTGTAAGGAATCTTAAAATGACATTTGTTATTTTATATATGTGTGAGTTATATGTGTATAACTCATACATATATAAAAAACAAACCAAAAATTGTTATGAGACGTAAAGTGCATTCAAGTTCTTAGTCAGCCGGATTGCTTATATAAAACAGCAAAATCCGTCCCATGATGCAGTACCTGTGTGCTTGCACTAGGCCGTACAGCAGACGTGGTGCCGCTAACATCCTGGATCTCCACCCGGCTGGACAGAACCCCAAAACATTGCGAAACCTCCTGGTAACAGATCCGCCTGATAGTGAGATGTAGAGAAGAAATTACCATAAATATAAGCTAAAGTAGAATAGACAAATAGAGCAGCTTTTGCCATTAACAAGGCTGAAAAACTACAGCTACTACAAATGAGAACATTCGCTGTGAAGCATTTATTTAGATTTTTTTTTCCCAACTTATTGTTTAAATAGACAACTGACCTTGGAGATTCGTAGAGGGGAACTGTGCGAATATGGAGTTTTTGAATTTCATCAATGGTGCCGATGGTCAGTGTGCTGTTGTTAGCCAAAGCCAGACTAAAGAAATCACAAAAATAGAAACACCAACAAAAATAATAATTTACAGGGGAGAAAAGAAAGAAAGCAAAAAAAAAAAAAAAAAAGAGGATAGCAGTTCCCTGTCCTATAAATCCAAACAGACAGACTGTATAGGACAATGGAGTCTGCAGAAAACGCATGCAGAAAGCTGCGTATGCTAAAACAAAGTGCTAATATAGATCACTCTAAAACCAAACAAAAAGGAGAGAAAACACTGCTGTAGCGAAAAAGTTTCCCTGCTGACCTGTCTGGGTAGCCCTCAGAGTTGAGGGGGCACATGTAATTGACTTCCTTCAGATTCACGTTGGAAAACACCAGCTTGTGGTTGGACGAGTAGATAACAGTGGGCCGGTCGGAGCAGGCGAAGACGTTTGAGGTGGACAGCGATCTGAAGGTCCGCAGCACGGTGGGCTGCGTGCCAAGAGTGACCTTCTTACGCTCGCTGAGGGCTCCTGGGAAAACAGAATGAGGTCAAGGCGTATATTTAACTCTAGGTGGAAAGGTGGCTGTTCTAGTTGTTGTTAAGGTCGCAGGAACAATTTGCAGTAATGTTTGTCCTTGTGTGCTCAGCGAGCCCTGAGCTTTGTTTAGAGCCACCTGCCTTTACTGGTTTTATCTCGTTTTTAATTCGCATGCAGTAAAGGCCTATATGGCATACTCAGCATAGGGCTTGGCTCTGCCTTTTGATGTTCTGGTCTTCTCTCCCCTCTAACTAACATACTATGTCTGTGATCCTGTGATCTGAGCAAACCAAAGTTAATGAGTACATTTATATGCACACTCATACTGCAGTTTCTGCCTTGGTTTTATTCAATTTAGAGCAAGAAGTTTACAGGAGGAGTGATCTGATTATTTTCAAATCCCTGTGTACGTTCCTGCAGCAATACCCCAGTCCTGAATTGGGGTTTGAACAGGAGTTTCTTACTGTCTGCAAACAATCGCAGGAAAAACGTCTATTTATTGTTTACTTGGCTGAAAGAAAACTCATCTGCAACTCTGATATTTGATTGATTGTCAACAACACTTCCAAAGTTGCAGCACTTCTCTTTAGTCATGAGGCAGAATAGTATTTCATACAGATGATATGACAATACAACGTCATCTTGTGCACCGAGAAAATTACGTTATAATCTGTAATGACAATAAGATGTAGCTCTAATGGACTACATTTTAACACTTGACTGCACTTTGAAATCTCATCACTTGTTAATGTCCTGAGGGGTAAATAAAGTTGGATGGAACTTATGTACCATTTAATGTGCAAATAATGAAACAAGAACACAGAATTAATCTGGTTTACCCTCAGAAGTTTATAACAGTTCTCATAATTAGAATAAAAGCAGGCAGTCGGCTGTATTCAAACAACTCAAAGTTAATTTACAGCTGGTGAAATCTATGGTAAAATGTCTTTTTGTTGACAATTGTCCAATTATATTCAGTCAAGTGGGTACTTTGACAGGATGAAACCGTTTTACTGGCATCTTTAGGCTTCCGAGAGCCACAATAGAAGAGTGCAATGCATCTTACCGAACAATATATTTACCTAAAGGCAGCTTACAGTTAGCTGAAATAAAAACAAACAAAAAAAAATAGGGTGGACCAATAAAAAATGTTTATACCTGTGTCCAAATTAAAGAAAGATTGAAAACTGCTATTGTACCTTAACAAGTTACTCTTGTTAAGGTAAAGTTTTAATTAGATGAGATGAGCTTCGTTGTCATGAAAACAAAAACTAAGGTCAAAACTAAATGTTTTAAACTGTGACTTTTATGAAGAATTTAAGAAGAATTTTTTCTAAAACCTTCACACTGAGAGAGTCGTGTCCTCCAGCTGCTAAGCAACAAATATGATGCAGTTAGGGATTGTATGCAGAATTGGCTCGAGGATTTAAGCCTGAACACAAAAATTGACTAAAACTGGCCTTGAATGCTATGAATTCTTAATAATGCTGCTCCTCTGTTACTCGCTGTGTAAAATATAAAATGTTCTTCTAACACATTTCCTGCAAAATCTACAAAGATGATGCAGAGTGGAAACTGGAAGAAAAGAAAGTTAAAAATGTGAAAATGAGTTTAGGCTTTTCTATTTCAACATCTTCTCCTGCTGCACAACATTTATGAATTATTTACATTTATCAATGCCATGGACTTTATTCTCCACATCTTATCTATATATTGAAAGTATTCCTGGTTTAATGCTTTTGTATTAAACCTTTCGTACATAGGGCTACAGAGTTAATGCTGCCATTGACAGTGTAATATTTAGAGCTGCAACAACGATTATTTTATTAATAAATTCGATCAATTATTCTGATGATTAATTGGATTAAAGAACTGGCACATTCAGCAGACTTTTTATTTAACTATTTAAGCCTTTTTTATACATTACTGGAAATGCATAAAACAATGCAAATTAACAATTATTGCCTTTTTTGAGTCTGTCTACTATAGTTAATGACTGATTACTAAATTAGTTGATGATTAACCTGATTAATCCTTTCAGTCCTGGTAATATTTATTTTCCATTGAAAGCACTCCTGGCTCAGAGCTATAATTAATTATTTATAATCAGATATAAAGTTCACATTTTTATCTCATACAGTGCATTGGGATGACGTTTGTTGGTAACCAGCTTAAAGATACTGAAGTTCTTGGATTTCTACAGCCTTTAGTTATTTTGTGACAAAAGCTTAACTGGTAGTCCTGCAGTTCTGATTGAAATAATATTCCTACAAACAGATCAATTTAAAAATGCAACATTCTCAGATGTAATGGGCAGAGTGTTTGTGTTTGTGAACCTACCAGTCTGTAGGTCAAGACCAAAGTAG
The DNA here is from genome assembly GCA_903067065.1 of Brachyrhaphis terrabensis. Lineage (NCBI taxonomy): Eukaryota > Metazoa > Chordata > Actinopteri > Cyprinodontiformes > Poeciliidae > Brachyrhaphis > Brachyrhaphis terrabensis. The sequence goes on along the minus strand of CAEGAG010263377.1, from coordinate 10,381 downwards.
AAGAGTGCTCCATCTCCCAGGGCACACAGCAGGTAGTAGCTGCCTTCAAAGGTGGTCATTAGGATGGAGCGAGGGATGATCTCTGAGGACATAAACAAACCGCTCATTTAGTTTTCTTCTGCAGGGAATAGTTACATCATCACGGCGCTAAATGACTGCCAAAGAGTCTTTGTGAGAGAAATTTTATAGGGTTTCTTCATAATTACATACTGCAGGATAAACTTTCTTTTTTGACTTTGTAATGTTTTCTCTGACTCAAAGCCTTTTTACATCTGTGGAACTTTCTCTAAAAAAGTAGCAGTTACATTGTTTACTTTGAAATTAAGAAATGTGATCATTCTAAAGAAATTGTGTGTAGCAGACCAGAAAGCAATGTCATCAAACAAGAAAAGAGAAAAAACATTCAATGGTAACAAAACCAGCAAAGAGTAAAGATGGGCAAAGTATTTGAGAAACAGTTCTCAGCTTTCAGTAAAATAATAAAAAGGTCAACTTTCAAAGTGTTACATAAACTTTCTACTTCAAGTTTTCCAGTCCAAATCCTGCAGACAGGCTACAGGATACCCTTCTTAAAGAGAGAGAAAGAAATGCAGACAAGTTTAAAAGGCTTAAAGATTAAACAACTGCCAGTCAAATACAGATGGAGAAACTGCAGCAGCATCGAGGGAAAGCAGGAGAGCATTGCAACAGAAAGGTAGAATCCATACAGCATCCCTCCAGCATGTTTTAAAACCCATTCTGTCCAGCTCCTGAAATTTTGAAACAAATTGAGTGATAAGCTAAAAACACAAGCATTTTGTTTTCTTCTTTTTTTAATTACCTCAAAAACTGAAGTGATTTTAAAAAATCCTTAAGCAAAATAAAAATGGTTTGAATCACAAAGAGCTGCACGAGCAGGCTGCAGCGTCTGTCCTAGGGTTTACTTTAACATTTATCTTTAAAATGAAGAGTATAAAGTCTGCCTCTCAAGTTGCTGAACCACATCCTAAAAGGCAAATAAATCCTCACGAGCAGACAGAGCATCTCCTCCCTGAGGCTGACAGAACAGCTCGCCCCTATAGAGCTGCAGCCAAAATCATTCAACCTCACACAGCAAATAAGGTTTATTGGGAAAAGTGTAAATTATTCAAGATTTTTGAAACATACATATTACAAAATAACTGTTAAAATAGTTCAATATTACAAGAATGTTTGTCAAAACCAAACCCAAATCATTATTTGGCTTTAAATGATGACTGAAATCCCAAAATAATTCATAAGAGCACATATGAGATGTGTTTCATGGGACTGAGATCAGAATTTTAAGATGGCCACTCCAAAAGATTAAGAGTTTGTTATTCTTAAGCCACTCTGTAGCTGTGATCTGGCAGTTCCTTCTTCATGAAATGTAAACAGAAGTAGGATCAGACTTTAGAAGTTGTAGGATTTCTCTTTGCAAAATACCAAAAGCCATTTCTCTCACTTTTGCTTTTTTTGGTTTGCATTAGACTTCACCTGCACATTCACACTTCCCCAAATGAACCTAACTTTCTAGTTTCAGTTTCATCAAAGCAGACTAAATAGGCCAGGTGTGGACGCACCCTTAATGTTAGACGAAGATAAAGAAAAAAAGGTTAGTCTTCTTACATAATACATGTAAACATTTATGTTTCACTGTGTATGTGAAAACATCACATAATAATCACACAAATATATTGGTTTGTTTTACAAACCTTTAGGTATTAGTTTCCATGTTGTTTACCCTTGGATCTCTGATTTTGCAAAACTAAGCACTAAACTGTGCAACATAATACACCCAGCTTCATTTGACAGCATCACCTGCCCACATGTCAGGCTGATATCCCTTTTTCCAGTCCGCTCAGCTCTATTTTCCCCTCTCACCTCCGCCCAGCATTTCCTTGTGCAGAGCCGTGAAACAGGGCAGTTTGAGCACACGTGCAGAGATGTCGGTCCACAGTCCCACAGCGCAGAGCGTGGACTCGTTGCCACCCTCCCCCAGAGGTGTGATGTCCAGGCAGGCTACCTCATGCTCCATCTCTGTGGTGCTGAGGAGTGGGAGGAGGAGATGAGAAAATCATAAGTTAGCTTCCATCCATGGTTCATGGAGGAGTGTGTGTGCATGACGCACAGCAGACAGAAATGCATAGATATAGTTGGGGATAACTGTGTCAATGACACTGAGCAAGACCTTTGATACATTTTTCATCTCATGTGAGCTGTTATTTTGTTAAATATTAAAACAATCAGTTGTTCAGTCATACATTAGGGTCGGATTGAAAATTTAGGACAATGTAATTGTCTGTTTTAATAACATTTCCAACAATTTGTTTTTTTTAGTTTTTCTAAATGAAGCCATAGGTATTAATGTCTCAAACTAGATGTACTTTTATAAAGAGACAAAAACACTGGACATACTGGTACAAACCAATAAAACATCCGTAATGTTTTATTGGTTTGTACCAATATAAACCAATCTCACTGCCCTATCTCACTGTAAATTATCCAAATGATTCCTATAAGCAATGTAAAGATAATGAATATTTTCAATTTGCTGAGTATATGCACTTCAATTGCTTCGGACAGGAGAGTTTCAGTCTTCAACATGTGATTAAGTAAACTAGGCCTGTGTAACATGCAAACTAGTCTGTGCCCCAGAGCAAACCAGCACATTATTGATGCAATCCAAACACTTCTTTATAGCCCTGATGAGTCTCTTTTATCATTTTATTACTTACAAGCACTCAAACAGGAAACCAAACATTGTGCTTCAAGCGGCCCTGTTGGCCCTTTTATAAGCTGTTTCTCCCTCAAAGAGAGGAAAAAAGACAAACAGAAAAAAAAATAAATACATTTTGTATTTTCTGTTTACTGGAAAGGAAAAGCAAAGATAAACATTTATAATGCACCATGATGGTAAACCCCGGTCTGAAACACCTTTGAAACTGCACTCAGATAAAAACAACATCATGGCGTGCCTCAGGACCTCTTACCAGGCCTTCGGGCTAACACAAAACCTCAGTCTTTAAACTGAAGGCAGGAAACTGATGGATAACGAACCATTAACAACGAGTTTAAAAACATTTAACGTTAAAGAGCTACTTTGATGCATTTAATAAATAAACACCAATTCATTCCTTTTTTTACAGCGGGAAGCTATTTCTATAAAAGGTATACCACAGAGCACAGTGTGTTCTCATTATACACTGTATACTAATGGATGTACAAGCATCACTCCCACCATCACACATTATGATTATGGTTGTATCAGTCTTATCACAGCTGATGCAAGATTTGTGCTTTTATTTGAGGTACTGGTTACAAATTTAGACATTAAAAAACTCAGGTTTTTTTCTAATAACACATCTGAAATTACATAAAATCTGCAGCAAGTTATTTGATAGAGCTGGTAGTTCGGAATTACCAAATTAGAGACAAACATTGACTAGAACTAAATGACTAACATAGGTCAAAACAGATGTTACTGCTGACGCATTGTGCAATTCTATTTAAAAAAAAAACACTCCTCCAATGTGATTGCATTAAAACAATTCAGCAAAGAAAAGACAGTGAAGGCAGTGATGTGAAGACAAATCTTTGATGGCAGATGATATCAAACAGGATGGTACAACCAGTTTTTGAGGTAAATCACTATTTCACACAGTGCCAGGTTAGCATAGATACTCGTTAAACCTTGCTAAATAAAAATCAATATTTAAGACAAACTTTTTGAATTTGCTCAAGCTATTTTTGAAATTAAAATTGTTTTGATGAGCTGAGACCTTCAGCTGTATGTTGTGAGTGATTCCCCAGGTATTCCTACCTGATCTGTTTGAGCTCTCCTGCGAGGATCTGCAGGTAGTACAGGGCTCGTCCCACAGCAAGCACCACTTGTGTGTGATTGCAGGCGGCTACACTGATGTTCTTGCCCTGAGGCTCCTTCCATTCACTAACCAAGGCCTTGCTGTCCTGGACCACCAAGCGTACAGAGCCTGACGTGATCTGGAGGGACACAGAGACCTTTTAGGAACAATAACTTGGCTGGAAAGAAAATTTAAGAGGAAATAAAGCTTTTCTTGTGGAGCTTAAGAATGAAATCTTTAAAACTGAGAAAATATTTTTAATAGAGTTGGACAGAGCAAAATAAACAGCTTTCTATTAATTGTCGAAGAAGATACTGAAACAATGTTTTAACAGAATTACCTGTATAGCAGATACACACTGAATGTTGAAAACAAGATAAAAGTGCAGCACAAACACCCTGTTGTCTGATTTAATAGGAACTATCAGAATTTACTGTCCTTTATTGGAAAATTAGGCACTTAAATCTGACAGTTCATCAAAAATGGCTTTTATTAGACTGATACTATTGTGTCTTTTTATATAAAATATATGATAAGAAAACACTCATCTTTGTTTTTTGTGTTGTTTTTTTTTTACAAACAGTTGTTTATTTTCCTCCATTCTTAACTGTAATGATTTGAACAGAGCCATGCAGCAATGAAGAAACAAAAACAAAAGAAAAGGAGCTATAGAGACCTCATTATTAGACTGCAGCAGGTACAGAGAGGAGTGGAACTATAAATGGAGGTGTTGCGCTGTTTGAAAGGCCCATAATACGGCTGTGTAATGAGATGTGAAAGTAGCATATATTTGATACAGGATGCTTAATAGAATCCTTGAAATCAGCTGTAGAAGATGAAGAACAAAATGGTTCAGGTTCTAAGGTTTGTTTTACTTCCCATGCAAAAATGAAAGAGCTTGTTTTAATTTCTATGAATGTTTAAGCGGTCTTATTTTTTTAATTCATGTGTTCTTTATATCGTGATGGTGTGTATCAGTATAGTTGCTAAGTAAATTTGGAGTTTTATTTTAAGCAAAATTGATGCCCTTATGAAGGTGTTTTAACACAATCTTGCTTTAAGCTACAAACTTTCATCTCCAGGCTCACATACTGAAAATAAAATGCTACACAAACTATTTCTACATTGTACACTACTTCACTTTTTATTTATTAATTTATTTTTTACCATAACTTTTTTAATTGGTAGAAGGCATTAAATATGGCTGATTTTGCTGATATACGGTAACAAAACAATTTTGGGCAAGATTTGCCCTGGAGAACATTGGGAAAAAAAACGTGTTGGGCAATATCCAACACTGTAATTAAGTGCCTTGCCAAGGAAATAACAACCTTTGATTTATTTTATTTGGAATTTTTTCATGTAGCGCATAAAAATTTGCATTTTAATGTGATATGCACAATCTAAGTAGCATATAATGAAAGTGGAACCATGATGAATGGTGGAATTGTATTCAGTTCCCCTAGAGACAATACTTGGTAGACTCAATTTTTTCCCCATTCTTTGAAAAAGAACCTCAGATTATGAAAAGCAATTTACAAACCCGATAGTTTTGTATTTAGTTCTGGACATTGATTAGGCCATTCTAACTTGCAACTATTCTCTTATTTACACCAGGGATGGCCAACTTCAGTCCTCAATAGACAGGGTCCTTTATGTTTCAGATAAGTCCCCGTCACCCAACACAGTAGAATCAATGGTTGATATACTTCCTCTATATTTTATCAAGTTCTGCAAAGGCTTCATAATGAACCATTAATTTCACTCAAGTGTATGAGACCAGGGGTGAATCTAAATCACCCGATTTGCACCATTCCTTTGTGATTCTGGCTTTGTGGTTGCCGTCCTGGTGCAGAAAGAGCAGTCAGGCCAGGGATATTTTCCAACAACTTATTGCTTAATGTACATAAATATGCTTTCATGATGCTGTTTGTTTTCTTATGTTTTCTAATAAACCTTTACAGACCAACTGTTTTTATACCAACACTAATCAGACAACTTATGAAGGGAAATAGTTGCTCCCTATTTGTTGAGGCTGAACATTTATATTCAGCCTCAACATAAAGAGGTTGAATATAAATGTATATTTGTTATATTTTAATTTGTGAGTACAGCTTTATACCACTTATAATTGTCTTAACTTTACAATTATGAGGTATTTAGAGATGATTTATTAAAGCTTTATGAAAGCTAGAACGTTACAAAACACGAAAAAGTTAGAGTATGAATAGTTTTGCAAGAATGATGCTATGGTGATGCTACTAATGGTTTATATCAAACTGCCAGCCTCCAAATCTCCGAAGGGGAAACAATGCAACCCAAGTTAGCAATGATGATACAATGCCAAACGCAAAAGATTAGAGAGTCTTTGACAAACAAAAATTTAATGCTTTTTATTTTATTTTAAATCAAATGTAGTTTTATTTTCATCTGGAACAAAATAAATATGCAGCAAAGCATCTTCACGATAGAAATTTGTGTTGTCTCACAAGCGCGACACATATCTCATAGTTGTTGCATTTATGACCAGTTCCGCTGTTAGTTCCACATTAACTTGTCTAAGCTCTGATTTGTTCTCTTTGAGGGGAGTAGGCTTTTCTTGATACTCAAAATTGTTTAAAAGCTGCGCCTTTACATTCCGGGTCTTATAGAACATGCTGAGGAAGAAGGCACATTCAGCCTGCTTGAACCTGTTTACCAGAATAAGCTGCACACCGTTTTTACAGCGAGGTTAATTAAAACAGCAAAGCTGGTGCAGGATGATGGACCAAAATAATGAGTTGCACGATCCTAAAAGGCTGCAAAGGCCTGCAGAGTCAGACATTATGCACATCATGCATTATAAACAATGCTTTCATGTTACATGAAATCATTTTATTTATAGTTCATACAAAAGGTACTGCTGTGCACACAGATTTTTATGTCTTTATATATTTAAAAAGACAAAATTCTGCATCCTGTTGCGGTTGATTCATTATATTGCTGTAAGCAAACTACTACACAAGTTTTCTGTTATTGTCAATGTGACAGCTAAAGGAAAAACAAAGTATTTCTCATTCTGAAATTTTAAAGATAAATTTCAATTAAAAGAAACTTCTATCAAATTAGTTTATATTATCTCTGAAGGACAGAGGTGTGAAACCACTTTTAAAACCTGAATACAGTAATATAAATAACTACTTGACATTTTCCAATAGTAAAGCATGAGCAGAGTTGTCACAAGAGCCTAAATATTTATTTGTTAGAATGGCCTGTAGGAATGATCTTCATAAAAAAAAGAAATACAGGTTTAAAGTTGAACTTAAATGAGGCAAAATATTAATTACAGGCAAGTATAAAATGCATGAAATCTTTTCGCTGCCCTTATACTTTGGACTATACAAACAAATCACTTAAAAATCTGATTCAGCATAGTGTTCATAAAATAATCAAAGATCACAATTAAATATACATATTTAGAAATTAATTCTGGATTTTTGGGACGATTAAGTCGATTTTAAGTTGGAATGAGTAAAGATTGCAAATAAGATCAACAAACCTCCTCGGTTTTTCAGATTTAAATATGTTTAGATAGTCAAAAATAGACTTTGATAGAAAAACAAAGATAACTAGATATATACATGAGTCATTCCTTGACAGCATATCACTTTGTGGTTCTAATCTTAAAGTCACATACTGCCTAGAGAAACTGAGTGGAAAATGGTTTTGTGATCGGATTTTAAATAAACTGCAGTAATAATCCACAGATCTTTAATAATTAAAGCCTCATAGGAACAGTGACCACAGAGATGCTTTCATTAAGGCTTAATATTGATGGGATCAGCAATCTTAATGGTTGTTGTAATTTATATCTGAGGACATAAAGATCCAAAGTTCTGTGGCACAACTTCACCGACTTTTACTGCATGGAGAGAGACAGAAACCTGGTGATGCAACTCCCGCAACACCTCAAGTACTAAGAAATTCAGTGATTACCATTGGAGTTTGAGCTTCTGCCTTTAAAAAATAGCATTGATCCATTAATGAAGTTATTTCAGTTTTTTTAAATATCCCAGAACATAAACTGCAAAATATTCCAACCTTATCAGCTCAAATCTCTTAAAGATGTTTTAATGAGTCTTACTACCTTGGCCTCCACAAAAACACTGAAATCAGAAGGTTCATATGTTTAACTATCTCCACTAAGTTTGACTGATTCTATTTATGTATTTGAATGCAAACAATGTAGAACATTGATATTCAGGATGGGTTACAAACCTGAATGAGTTGTTTGTGTGCAACATTTCCACAGTAAAATGTCTGCTGGTTGTCCACAAAACCTGGCAGCTCGGTTTCCTCAACTTCCTCTCCGCTCAGCATCAACACTCTGGAAGGGAAAGAGGAAAAAAAAGTAACAATATACTAGATTTCTGCAATCAGAGTTCATGCCATAAATATCCAGCAGGTTGCACAGTAGACCCTCACCTCGTTTGACCCACGAAAGACAGTACCAACATATCATCTGTCTCCCGGCCTGCCTCAGAGCGAAGTGGCCACAAACCTGGACGGGAAGGATTCAAGGATAAAATGTAATTACAGCACCATTCTGCAGTGATCGAACTCAATCTTTAACTATTCTATCTGTTGAATGCAAACATTTTTGAAGATGAATCGGCTGCAGATTCTTCTCAGAGAGCAAATCGATAGGCAAGTAAATAATTGCCCCTCCTGGCAAAACAAGGGGGCAGGCCAGCAGCTGGGACTTTCGGGGCAGCCGGTGTCAATAAACAGCTGAAGCCTAACAAGTGCAGGCAGACCTTTTAGTGGCCTGTGTGTCTTGTTTAGGCATCAGACAAATCCTTAGAGAGGAACCTAATTTTGCAGGATTAAAAAGGTCGTTAAAACCCGACGGCATTTCTCCACTTGACAGTTTCCCCACAGCGGACGCCGGAGAGTTCTTCGATTCACTAAATGGAAACAAATGTCGCCAAAACTCGACACTGGCAACTTTCCTGGCGCTTTGAAAGCAACATGCCAAGACCTATGACATGCTTGCCATCTGCTGGGTCTCGGGTGCCAAGCTTGGATGAGCAAACAGCTGGCACCTTGGCTGCTCGGGCAAACAGATGTGCAGGTTGAAGTACCTCTACTGGCGAGTCAGCGGAGGAATAAGGGCTTGATAAAGTCAGGACTTAAGAGGGAGCTGCTGTATGAAACAGGATTCAACAAAGAGGAGACACAAACCTTTGATTCCCGGCAGGTCGATGCTGGCATGCTCGTGAATCCCAATGCCGTTGCGGATGATTCGCAGAGAACCCTCCTTGAACGCTCCAGAGCATGTCACCAGCTGGAAACAATAGAGAGAGATAAAGTCACAGAATAACACCAGCTTGAGTTCTCCGTTCTTAAATTCTAATGAAATCCATCCACTTTTTATGACAAAAGTGAAGATTGCAGGCTTTATGAACTGAGAATTAACTTAAAATGTGAGTGCTTGGTGACATTAGAAAGAAAGGCAAACTAATGGATCAAATCACAAGCAATTAACTTTGGCTTTAGTTAAAGTGAAAAATATTTCGGAAGCTGAAAGTCATTCTTTTATCAGAAGATCTAAGTATTTTAAAATAATGATCTGGTTTTAATAAACAATAGGTCATTTCATGTGATTAGGCACAGCTTACATTATATAAAGTGGTGATAGATTTTAAGTGTTTATTGATGCTACGACTTCAGCTAACAAAAATGCCACATTTTAGTTTCTGAGAAAATGTAAATTTTACATTAGACCAATAAAGAACATTTTAAAAAGATAAACGTGGTCATGTTATGACCCCATAATGCCAAAAATGCCTTTCTTGGGCTGCTGGTCAGATGTTCAAAGTCCACTTTTTGCATTTAATTTGGAAATCAAGGCCTGAGTGTTTAAAGGAAGAGTAGACAGACACACAATCCAAGTTTTGGATTGTGTTTGAGGTCCAATGTGATGCTTCTGATGATTTAGGGATCCATGCCATCTGTTGGTGTTGGTTGACTGTGATTTGTCACATCTAACGTCTACCAGGAAGTTTCAACCTTCCCTCTGATGAAAAGCTTTATGTAGTAGGAGTTGGAACTTGCCCACACTGATAAAAGTGTCAGAGAAACACGCTCCATCAGATTAGTGTCATATATAAAACACTTGGTTGTGAATTCATCATCATTGTCTTTTTCTTGGGTTTATTGGCAGTTGACAAACAACTATTAGGTGTGTATTACCAACTCCAACTGGTGAGGGGTAAGAGTCAGAGTGGTAATATAGTTCAGGTATACTTAAAATGATTATGATTATGTCAGTTTCTACAACAAAGGTGAGAATTATTTACGTTTGCATACTTTACTTCAATTTTAATACAGAACTCCATATTGAGCACAGGTATTATAGTATTGTTTCATTTTCAGATATTTTACTGCTCAGAAATATTTATGTATACACCATTAAAGTAATGTGTACCACCATACTGTTTAGATGTGCAGGAAAACTTTAAGAACTAAATAATATTTCA
>CAEGAG010263376.1:0-40079 GCA_903067065.1 Brachyrhaphis terrabensis | reverse complement strand
TATATATATATATATATATATATATGCAATAATAACAACAGCAAAAACAGAAAAAATTTAAACTGCATGAGTTACTAATGCTACTTGGAAAATAGTGGCATAACAGTTGCAAATTGCCACTTACACTATGGAGACAAGATACAGTGTCATGTTGCAGGAGCAGAACAATTTTATTCAAAGTGCATAAATACTGAGTGATAAGACTTTCCATTTTGCTCATGCATCTATAAAGTGAATCTCTGCATACACCTGAAACATTAACAAACAGATAGAAGGTTACATGCTCAGCAAACGCACGAGTGAAACTAGAATTGCTTAGCTTAGCCTTGTATCCAGATCCTCAAAGAATGCGGTTTCAAAACGACAATCGTTCCAACAATTTATAGTCCTTTTAGTGAGATGGCAGAGAGTGATCGGAGATTTTTATGGTTGCTGCTTAATTCTGCTAGTCAACTTGCAAAAAAGACAAATGTCTTGTTTGTGTCATGCTGCATTAAATTAAAAAAAAAAACTTAGATATATTTGTTTGTTTGTTTGTTTTAATAAATGAGTTGTATCCATAGCTGCTTTACTTATTTTGTGTCTCCAAGCTAACAGTGACCATTTTCAACTCATCATGCAATCAATAATGATAATGTCCACAGCTGCAATTCTAACCCGCATAGACGACAAACACATTTGTGATTACATTTTTGAAGTGGGCCACCGTAAAGTTCTCCATCCTCTACCTGTTTATGAACAGCAGGTGACCCCCCATCGCAGAGCACTTGGTGGCAGCTTCATGCCAGGTGGTCAGCTGATTGACGTTACTGACAATCCAGTAGCAGCTGCCATTGAAACTCAGCCACCCTGGAAGACAGATGGCTGGGCGGGGAGGAGAGTGGGTTGAAGAAGAGACATCAGGAAAATCCAGACAGTATGAGTGAACTTCCAAAAACATCATCGCTAGAGGAAGACAAAGTGCTGTGCTTACTGCTGATTAGACGCTTGCACATGTATGGGCGCTCATATCGGCACAAATGGGACCTCCACTTTCCAAATGCTTCTGATGTATCTTTGACCAGCGCAGCACATCCGCCGACCTGTGGATCTCTGTTAGACAACTACAGCTTTATCCTAAATTCATCACATTTTTACTAATAGAAGATGTCTTTTGTGAAGATGGATTATTCTTCTTACACTGTGGAGGTAACCGCCCAGTTGGTGAAGCTCAGCGGCATTGCATCAGACCAGGCAAACTGGCTGTTCCCAGGATCAACCTGACATGAAATCTTGTTGCATTTCTGGAGAAACAAAGTTCATCTTCACATTCACGTAGCGCTGCGTTGATCATCTATTTCCACACCGGTAGGTCAGCCTCTTCATGCATCAACAAGTTCCTCTCACCAGTGTGGACAGACCAATCCAGAAATCCAGATGTGTTGACGACAGCGTTCCCATCACATAGGTGTTTTCTGTCTGTGAGGTTATGGAAACCAGATCTCCTCCCTCCTCCACACAGTCATGCCTGGCTGCAGACCAGCTCTTCATCGTTTCGGACTTAAACTTGTAGCAGTTGGAGCCGTGCTGCCTCCAGCCGCTGGCTAAGTCACACTGGGGGGCTGGATTTGCTGCAAGGCAGGAATAAAGAGGGAGATGCTTCAGGTGTCGGAAATGTCATTACATTTTACATCTTTCAAAGAAAAGCGCTTTGAGGCAGGGGACTTTCTTTTTTTTCTGTAAATATCCTCTGCACACTAATCAACAGGATTAACTGGAACTGCACTGAAATGTCACAAGCCAAAATATCAACAGGTCATATCAAACAGAGGAAACGTGTTAGCATTTGCTTGTAGCATTTTTACAAACTTCATCTGAAAACACCATCAGTATAGGACAAAAGATTGAATTTATTACAGAACCTAGCTATGCCTTTAGAAATGGCACATTGAAAATTTAAAGCGTATATAAAAAGCGATGCTTTCACTCGCTTTAGTGTAGCATTGAATTTGGATTCGTATCAGCAAATGTTTTATCTTTGATTTCTTGGTTCTGTGTTGGATTAAAAAATGGGATCATTGAACATTTATGTTTGTCATTACCTGAGGTATTTATATCTACCATGTAGCATTTGCTTGTAATAATAATGTTATTTAATGAAGAAATTGATTCTTGGCTATAGTCGTAGATATTTTTAGGTTTTGCACGTAATTACATTATAGATCTTCGTCAAATACTGGATCTAGATCAACATCACAAAAAGTGTAATCAGGTAAAAACTGTTGCAGAACATGGCACCTAAAATAAAATTAAAAGAGTGGTAAAAAATTTCAAATAAACCATGTAGAAGTGGCATTTAAGTCTCCTTACCATTGATATATTTGCAGATATATTTCCTCTTGTTGCTGCAGTTGTCATCGTTCCAGTGTCCAAAGTCGTATCCAACCACCTCACCGCAGTGCTCCATCTCATTATAGTTATCAGGCTGGCCCGACATCCAGAACCTGAAGAAGCAGGAATAGCGTTTTCCAGAAAGCTTCGCAAATCAAATCTAGACCCTTGATGTTGTGAATTTCCCTCTGGCATTATTAAAGTGTATTCATTCATTCATTTGGGCTTCAAAACGTGAGGCAGTAGTATACGTACGATAAATATTCTATAAAAGGCTTCCCATCACTCCACTCCCAGACGTTTTCAACGACCAGGTCATTCAAACCGATCCAGAAGATCTCTCTGCCGATTTGGGTACTCACCCATAACTAGAAAAAGAGACAGAAAAATATTGCTTAAAAATTAACTAGAAACCATCTTTACAATCATGTGTTTTAAAACCCCTCACCCTTTCATGGATGTCTTGAATACTCATCAGGTTGCTGCCCTGCTCTATGCAGTACGCATTCGCCTCATTCCACGTCTTGGTGTCAGTTGAAAAGAAGTAACATTTACTCTCATACTCCCTCCAACCTTCCCGACACTGGCTGTGAGCTAAAGACGGAGAAAGAAGTGAAATGTGGGAGAGGGTGGAGACTCACTACCCTCCTTCATCACTCTATGAATGTTGGTCGACTCTGATCACTGTCTAGTCTTGTAGTCTAATCTTGTAGTGACTATTAATCTGGAAAAACAATTTTTAAAAACAGCAGAATTTTACGAGCCGATATCACAATTGATATTTTACTTTGAGGTATATTTTTTATTGACTGGGCCGTCTGACTGCCACAGTTAAAGTGCTTTCTCCTCTTTTCATTTCCATGCTTTAATGAGCGTTAAAAGCTCCAAATAAAATGAAGAATTTAATTTCTGGTTGGCTAAAGATCTAAAGAATAGTTTTGGAAAAGCGGGATCTTGTTATTGTGCTGCAGCAGCATCTGTCACTCTTGATTAATAAAATTATTGTAAATATCAGCAAACCAGTAAATATATGCTAAATGGCCTGTTAAATGCATATAAAGTTAAAATGCTTTAAAATCACATTGAAAACATGTTAAGCATGCTTCCAAATAGTCTGGAATAGTTTTGGAATAAAAGATGATTTATTCATAAATAAAAGTTAAATACATTTTTTTTTACTTTCATTGTGGAATTAAATAAACATAATTCCTTTGATTGTCAAAATTAAGAGCAAGGGAAAACATTGCAGCGGTGGAACTTTTTATGTACAACCAGGTAAACTTAGTTCATATGAAAACTGTAAAAAAAAAAAAAAAAAATTAACACTTGAAATACATTACTTGTATTTCAAGTATCATTCTGTCATAGTTTCAGTGCATTTAGTTTAAAATTGCATACTTTTCTGGTATCAAAATTTCCTCTATTTTTTTAAAGAATTTTTTTCTGCACTGGTGGTCTTTATTGGACAGTAGTTTGACAGGAAGAGGTTAGATAGAAGAGGAAAAAGACATGTTACAAAGGAACTGAGTCGAATTTGGGACAGCGCCGAAAGATAGGTGCTTACTGATGTTCTAGACTCTTTTACCCTAACTAAACACAGTAAGGACAGAAATAGCTGACATTATTGTCCCTGGTGGAAGTAAACACCTAGGTAATCTGTTTATAGATACTTACTTTGGTGATTTCAGATATTTAATGAGAAGGAAATGTAAACATTTTTCCATTCTCCCTACTTTTTGTGTAACTACATTGAGTAATTTTTGTTATATTGTTGAAAGTTAAAAGATATTGCGTAAAACCAGATTTTAAAAACTTAAAACTAGTCTTTTCTACTCTCTTTATTTAGAAATGCTGGTCACTTCCAATAATTTTCGGCATATTTTTAAGAGCCTAAAGAGTTGCTGACCTCTGACCAGGTCGGCTTAAAAGATGTTCACTAAATACTCTGACTATTCTACATGCTGAACATCATAGTTTTAGAAAGCCAGTAAATGCTCATCAATCATAAAAGTCTCATGACAGGTTTGCATTTACAGACTGTGTCAGCCAACTTTTGATTCGCACACAAATCTTTAGGTGAATGTTTGACAAATTTACAGACAATATAGTAGAATCACATGTTTTGATGACTTTAACTGGTTGAAAGGCCACCTAGGAAAATAGGAAGAGTCAACTCATAGAAGTTATCTATTTTTATTTTTTCTTTAGTCCACTGCTGATCACGTATGTTGGTTATCTTCCTGAGACAATGACTTGTTTTTTCGTGTTTTGTGTACAAATTAGAGAACAATAAAAGCCGTTAATGTTCTTTAATTACTCTTCATGGCGGTGATTCCACATACCAGACAAGTTGTCGAGCAATCACAGGGTAACACAAACACACCTAAGAGCACTTCAGAGTGGCTTATTAAGCTGACATGCATGTGTTTGGGTGCGGATAGTCTCAGGAGCCAGAGTATCCAGAGAGATTACACACATGCACAGGGAGAACATAGAAACTCCAAACAGAAAGGTACCAGGCTGGATTTGGAAACCACTCAGATGCTGCAAGACAACAGAGCTAACCACCACACTGCTGCAGGCACATAAAAGCTAAAATATTTAACAACTGTGTTAGAATGAAACCATTTCCTTCTGAATAACAATCAAAGCGAAGGCACTCATGTAAAATATTTTATCAGAGAAAATGTACAATGCACCACAAAAAAAAGTTTCATAAGAACATTTTATGTAAATTTTTTTTTAATAAACTAAACTGCTCTTGTAATATAAAAATTAAAAATAAATATATTCTTCAAATTACAATTACTTATTTGTTTGTTTGGTTTTTTTTGTCATTTTTGTAACCTGCAGAAACAGACAGACATAAATGATCCAACTGAATCTGTTTCCATTTGTATGGTTTTGAGAAAGTTTCTGAATCAGATTCGAAACTTCAAACAACTAAGTATATTCACACATTTTATAAAAGAAATAGATATATACTCACCACAAGCAAGGAAAGAAGCAGATACGAGCAGCTTCAGAAGAATGCTTCCTTCCATTATTTAATTGGTGTGTTTGGCTTTCAAGGTGATTCCCTGTACATCCTAGTATTGAGTTGTTTTTTCGAGCCTCCCTGAGCTTATCAGTGTGTGTTGTGCTGGATCTCTAAGTGTTCAGACTTCTGAGCATCTTCTCTTTGGTTCTCCTCTTTTCAGTGTTTGTCCGGAGTCCAAAGACTGAAAGCAATAAAGCACAGATGAAAAACAAGGCAGTGTGCAAAGGCGTACTGTCATAACTTCACAAATTAAGGATGACCTGATTTGAAATTCCAAGAATGGATTTCCTTAGAATTCATGAATCAGCAAGAAAGAATAAGAAAAATAACTTTATGCATAAAATTAAACAATTTGCGTTTATTTCTTAATATTCTTCTTTCCTCCACATTACTTGATCTTTCATTTACAAATAAACTTACTTTTGAAGAATAATGTACACTTATGTCACCAAAACAGTTCTTCCCACCCTTGTTGCAAATTGCTAAAAGCTGATAGAAAGGAACTCAAATCGAACAACAGATAGCGCTTTCAGAAAATGACAAATGGAACTTTAAACCTACAAGAAGTACAATACCGTAAGTCCTTTTCCTCAAAACTCCAAAGTCTTTGTTGTATGCAAACAAATAATAAAAAAAACCAACACATTATACAATGTAATTACAGGATGATTGTAGGAGTGAACATAATATATATGACAGGATGACCCAAAAGTCCAGAAGCCACCACATGTCAGACACCAATAAACTTAAACTGCTTCGATCGGCTTCTACCTGTTACTTTTGCTGGACACTTCTTCACTCCTCTTGTGAGAAGTCACATAGCTCATTTAAATTTGCTAGCTTCCTGGAACAAACCATGTGTTTTTATTAGAGTTTTAAAACATTCTCAATGGGGTTAAAATCACAAATCTTACAAGACTTTAGATCTTTGATAACAACTATTGTCTAGTTGAAGCATCAGACTGAGTCCAGGTTGCAAACAGCTCACCCAACATGCCACCCTCAGATCAAAGAAAGTTGGTTAAGATATCCAAGAATGGGTAATCGTTTGGCTACAATGAAATGAAGAATATTTGGAGGAGTCATGATGAGGCTACTACACCAATTGTCAGGCAATAGTTAATGGTTTGTTGGTCTGTGGCACAGCGTGAATGGAATAATGAAGGTGCAGGACTACTTTAAAAATATTTAACTTCACCCAAAATAAACAAAATATGTTTGAAACTGGCACACAGTTGGTTATTTTTGCAGGACAAGTGCCCCAAGCACAATTCAAAACTGGTTTTGGATTAAATACACTGGTTTAACATTAACTTCTGGAATGGCCCAATTTGAAAACTAGTTTCTTAAAGAAACCAACTTAACCTGTATGCCTTCTGATAAGACAAACATCTATAGATCCAATGAGGATTAGTTTGCTAGGGGGAAACAGCAAGAAAAGCATTCTGGCTCCTCTCCAACTTGCTAAGAGCCGTTTAACTGAGGGCCAGTCTGTGTATATTTAAGCCTATGTATCATTTTCAAACCTGTGTGGATTAGAGAAAAGTTGCATCAAACGTGTGCACCTAATTCTTAATTTTAAAGTTTGTTAAAATTATTTCATCTACATTGAACATTTTTAAGTCACGTTTAAGTCCTTGATGAATGTCTGAGAAACTAACCAGAACATTTTTCTTTTTTTTTTCGTAAAAAACTGTTATAGGGTAATTTTAGTACATTTAATAGTTTAAGAACTATAAAATACTATGAAATATTCCTGCCATATGGCCAACAACTACTGCAAGTTAGACTGAGAAAAGAAAACCCAGACCCCATTAAATGATATTCAAACAACTTTATTTAATAATTTTATACCAACATTATGTTCATAAAGCACAATATAGTCAAATGCTTGACTTTTCACACATTAACATTTAAAAACACAAAACTGGCTTCAAGTTTGCTAGAAAAATGATTGTTAAATTTAACACAAGATTTGTGCAACACTTTGTATTTATCTTGTACAAACAGTATATCTGAAAGAGTCATTTGTAGTCCTATTCTGAAAATTCTGCCAAAGGTTATAAATATTTGAAATCTTCCATATGGCAGAACCACTTGTGCTAAACTGACATACTGTATGAACATATAACATGAAATTTCCTAATTTGGACAAAAATATATTCAGACCTCACGTCTATTCTAGGAAAATAGAGAACAGCAATGGATTATACAGTTAGGAATTGTTCGATTATACAAAAATGTTTATATGTATATTGAAATATAATGGAACCATTTTCAGATACAAACCTCATCTGAATAGTGTACACATCTAAAACAACAAAATGATTAGGATTTCTGACAGTCCAGCTATCATCATTCACAAATCTCAAATTTTAAGGGAAATATTGTCAAACTAAAGCGGTGTAACATATTGCTTTGATCTCTTTATGACACCTCTGTCAGCAATGGAGAAGCAATATTAATTCAGCAGATTTCAACTGGATTTGTCAGTGGTTGTTCTGTTTGGCACTTGCAGGAGTGTGAGTCCCCGAGTGTTAAAGGTCCTGAAGGCGAGGACTGATTTGTTTCTAGGCTTTATTGACCGGCAATGTTCCTTATCGGATAAATCAAAGGATAAATGTCAGCTAGTTCAGCTTAAAACTAGAGAGAACATGAAAAAATTGAAAATGCTGGAACAAAAACTTGGAGTGAGAGTAAGGAAAACAACTTCGCATCCTAACTGATAAAAATGAGCCAGTAAAATACCGATCAGTCACATCACTCTGGACAAATGGAGCAAATGCAGCGAAGTAGCGGCCGTCTTCTCAGAGAACTTTAAATCCTTTCATACTGGCCCCTTGTTACAGTCTTTATTCTGAATATGTTAATCCTCAGGACGTTTCCTTTAAATAAGAGTTCAGCAAATAATATCTACTCAAACAAAAGAAAAAGTACAAAATACTTCATTAAAGATTGCAAATACCACCAGAAGTTAAGAAACATAAAATTTTGTCAGTGTGTATTTTTTTTAATTCAAGTCTGTTACTTTTCCCTAATCATCCTCAGATACGGTGTGCTGACCGAACACCGGCCTGCAGCGTGAAGGTGAGTAGCTTCACTGGTGTGCTTTGTGCTGTGATTGGATCTGACGGTGACGCTGCAGTCAGTCACCTTGTCAAACGCGGGGCGGTCGTCACATGCAGTTGACCACGTTGCTGGAGCCCTGGCCGACGTCTCTGATCTGGCTGACGTGACACGAGCACACAGCCACTCCGGCTCCGGCTCGGCAGTGGGACACAGAGCCCACCAGTTCCCATCTGAAATGAAAATGAAATGTATAGAGGCGGGGCTTTAGAGAACGAACAGTTAAAAGGCTGCAGCTGAACAAATCCACGTGAGGTCAAACAAAAGATCAATGAGTTGATAAATAAAACTCAGAAAACACTTGAGGACAATATGATTCTCAAAAGAATTTTACAAAAATCACTTTATATACTCAGTAAAATTTAAAAAGGATAAAGTCCTGCCCTGATTTAATGTAAACAGATCATAATTTGATGTATTTCGGATTTCACTTACTTTGCAAACAATTTTCTTAGTGAACCCATCTGTTACATCACATGCTGTGCCTTGAGAGTAGCTGAAACATTCTTTGACCATCTAAGCAAAGGGCTAAGTTTGAAATATGTAGCAAGCTAAATTATTAAAAAGCCACCAGATCAGAGAGGAAACACGCTAAGCCAAGCAGTCAAACAAACTGCTCCAAAAATTCTGTTTATTGGAGACTTCAGCTGTTAGTGTCGCGTCAGATATGTTTTTCACAAATCTTCATCTTACACAAACCTTTTTGGGAAAAAATAAAAATAAAAAACAGCCATTAAAGAAAAACAGTACTGCAGTGATGTTCTTCCTCACCTGTTCATCCTCGGCTCAAAAGCCTCCACTGTGTTCAGGTAAATGTTCCCATTGTGTCCCCCGACTGCAAACACTCGACCCATTACAGTGGCAACCCCGACTCCACCGCGCGGGGTGGTGAGCTCTGCCACATACTCCCAGTGGTGCATCCGGGGGTCAAAGCGCTCCACGGAGCTCAGAGGGGAGTTGTCATCAAAGCCGCCTTAGAAACGTCACCAAAAAGATACATTTATTAAAAGATGGTTGCCCTTACGTAAAACAAGTGCATACATAAGGTAAACAGTTATGTGCAAAACTGATGTAGGAATCTGAGTGGAGTAACATTGTAATTAACTTAAGCGTTCACATTGCAATCTAACACTATAAATGCTGAAGAAACTCTTTAACTTCAAACTGCAATAAAAACCCAGCCTGTGAATAAGTGACCAAAACAGCTTTACAAAACATGAACTTTTGTAAGCCTTTGTGTATAAAACTGAAGGGTGTGAACCCAAAGCATGTGATGAGTGTGCATCAAAAGGGGGAACTTTCTGTACATCTCAGCTGCATTTCTCAGACCTGCTGTTTATGGCTGCAAGCGGCGTTACATAACCCGACAAGAGTCGAAGAGACGCCGCATTTCTCTCACCAACAACATAGAGGCAGCCATTGAGTTTGCTGACGCCATTCCCGGCGCGCCGCTGGCCCATCTCGCACACCTCCATCCACTTGTTTAGGTGGGGATTGAACCTCTCCACACTGGAAAGTGACGCCACGCCATCATTTCCTCCCACTGCGTACATGTAACTCTAAAGAAAAAGTGCAATCAACATTAGAATCAAATCGTCTAATGGACAGAATAAATTATTGAGTTTTCCCTCGTGCTTTTACCCCCAAAGCCACAGATCCAACTCCTCCTCTGGGCGTGTTCATCGGAGCCACGGCGCTCCAGCTGTCGTTTTCAATGTCGTAACGTTCTACGTCGTTGAAGCAGGAGTTGTCATCGAGACCTCCAATGGCGTAGATGGGACCACCGAGAGCTGCCAGTGCTATTCCCCTCCTGAAAAAAGCGAACGTTTAACTTAAATGAATTCAAATAAATGAAACAAAGCTCTAACATGTGTCACATTGTGTGTACCTTTTGGTATTCATGGAGGCTTTCATCATCCACTTGTTGGTGAGCGGATCAAACATCTCCATATTCCCCAGATGTTCATTACCATCATGGCCGCCGACAGCATACACTTTACCTGTGGTAGGAAAGAAACACCCGACATGTAGGAGGAACTTCACAACAAACAGGCAAACATAATATTAATGGGAGTTCTTCAAATTTGTGACAAATACTTTACCAATACCGAATTCCATACTGTGTAAGCTACATAATGTTTATCGTATTTTGCTTTACTTTCTGAAACATTTGAACAAGAATCTCTGTTTACCTCCGACAGAAATCACACCCACATGACGGCGTCTGCTGTTCATTTCAGGACCAAAGAACCAGCTGTTTTTAGTAATGGAGTAGCATTCGATGCTGCGAAATGGGTCTCCAGAACCTCCCCGTCCCCCAACACAGAACAGAACCCCTATACAAGGAGATGATCGCAACAAACACAAATAACTGATTATTTTGAGCTTGAAGACAAACACAAAATTTACGAGAAAATGCATATAGAGGTGTAGAAAGTGCCCCAACAAATATCCACTGAACTGATTCACATTTGTCACATTACAATCATAACCTTTGATGTGCTTTTCAAAATCTACAAAACTCTGATATTCTTAAATAAAATTCAGTCCAACAAATTGCCTCCAGAAGTCACCTAAATAGCAAGTGACTTTTGAAGGCAATTAAAGCCACACTTTTCAGATTCTGTATGCAAAAACAAATTTCAAACTGAGACGAACATTTAATTCATCAAACTTTAAAAAGAGCTATGGGTGTGACCTTGAATTTGTTACAAATACATGCAGAAACCCGGTTTGTTTCTAGTAAGTAGCTGCATTTTTTTAGCACAGCAGAAATTATTGAGTGTTGCCGTGACAGCAGTACCTGCGGTGTGCCTCCGTGGGACGGTACGAACAGAATACTCAAAGTCTGGAACCGCCTTGTTACTCAGGTGAAGGTGGTAGTTCCTGGCCTCATCCATCAGGTCACGGCAGTCCAGGTTCCCCTTGATCATCTCTTCTTTTGCCACGGTTCCCGTCAGAAACTCTACGGGCAGCAGCGGGAGCCGCACCTGGACAAAGCAGAGGTTCCGACAACTGAGTCAAGAAATGAAACTACATGTAGAGTTGATACAGATTTTCAAGGTGAATTGTCCAGACTTCTTGAGAGGCAATGAGACTTCTTGAGATGTTAGTTCTTTCCTTCCAGTTTAAAATCTAAAATACTAGAAATCTATCTAAATTTATGGGAAATATTTCTATAAAGGGTAGATTTTATATATTATTACAATTATTCTTAAGTAAATACAGTAGTTAGGAGATGTGTAAAGTTATTTACTAGCACAGGATGAGGAGAAGAGCAATTTAATGGAATGACCCACAGAATGAACAAAAATGAAATGAACTACAAAACAAGGAACAGACAAGAAAAAAGGCCAGAAAGGAGAGTGTTGAGACACAAGGACAGAAGGCCAGAAGAAAACACGATAAGGGAAAGAATAGACAAGAAAGAAAGGACACTAGTAAGAAAAAAAATGTAAAGATGACTGAACAGAATGAAGGACAGACAACTTCTAGACATGCGAAATAAAGTCTAAAATAATTGCATTCATTCCTTTTCCATACAAACCAAGAAAATTAAACTAAATTCCTTACTGTCCTGTGCTGTGTAGGAATTATTTATTGCTAACTGTAATCAAAGTAAACATTTTTCATAATGAACTTTGCCGATGAGGACAAAAACCATAAAAACACCACTAAAATCTTCATCCTCTAACCTGAGACATGATCTGGTCCAGCCAGGCTTCATGGTGCTGTGGGTTTGCTTTCAGCCACTTCACAGCTGCGTTATACACTTGTGTCTCTGAGTGGATGTTGAGGTCACAAGAGGACAATAACGTGCGCAGGTGTTGGGGTGACACGCATGTGAAATCCTCACACTCCACCACCTCAGTGAAGTGCTCGCAGGCGTAGCGGTCAGCCATGTCCATCAGGTCCACTCGATTGTGGCTCTCTGCAAAGGTTCGGACTGCCAGGCAGTTGGTGGGGTGGAAGTGGGCCTTCATGTACTCACAGCAAGCTCTGGCAACCAACTCAACCTGACAGAGACAAGCAGAGAAGCACATTCACACATTATGACATAAAATTCAAAATTATACATTCGATTAAACTAAAGAGCTTACTGAGACAGCGTTCTGTTTACCTGTAGGATGCAGGCAGCATAAAGCAGTGGCTGAACGTTGTCAACGGTCAAAGTGAGTTTGGAGGAGTAGGCGAAGTGCACCAAGTCCTGGATGGCATCTCCATCAAAGTCTTTAATCTCTATAAGATCCTGTTTGGCTTCAGACATGTCTGATAGGAACATTGCCCTGAAGAGAGAAACCAAACCCTAAAACTTTCATATGCGAGATAAAAAATTTTTTTTAAAAATTAAAAAACCGACCAATTTGTGACCACAAATGGTTAATTTTGTGGTACAATTTTATTACCTAAAATTAACAAAACAAACTCCTCTCAGAAAAAAAAAAGAAAGTTGCAACTGCTATTTTGCATGTTGTTTATGAGTAGCCAGCAAGTATTGCTTATTTACCATCATGAAACCACAATGTGGAATAGTGACTCAACAGGTTGAAAATATAGAGATAAAACAACAGCAGCAACTGATTTCAGGTACCATGTTCAACCAAAAACATCAAAATGACCCATAAATTTAAAGAAAGCCACATCGTCCTCATTAAAAACTACCACTAATGTGGCACACATGATAATGTCATAATGGATCAGGCTCATTGCTTCCACGTGAAAATTGAATTGCTGACAGATGTTTCAAACAAATAGAAAGGAAACCAAAGGATATCTTGTGTATATAAGACAAAAACTAAACCTACCGAAAGTAGGGGATAACACAAGCTAGAACTAACTTGTGACACGGTATCAACCTACTGCCAACCTATAAAAGGAGAAACACAGAATACATGACATAACTTAACTTAATGCTGGCGAGAAAACGGAGGACATGTTCCTGTCTACCTTCAGCGTGACGTCACACAGCTCGCCGACTTCATAGAAATGCCTGAGAGAGTTATGGAAATCCTTCCAGGCTTCATGAGCCTCAAACACAAATGACCCATCCGCCTCACATTCTGACTTTGGTGCCTTGTTTCCTGGACGTTTCTCCTTGGACTTCTGCTGTTTGGCATGCTCTGGCACCACATCCCCGGATGCCATGGTGGGCTACAGGAAATGACACCTGCAAAGGTGAAGAGAAACAAATATCATAAACTGCTCGAGGAAAGAGACCATGGCAGGGGAAAGCAAGCGAGTGGGAAACCTCAACTGGACAGATCTTAGAGTCTGCGTTTAAAGAGGATTAAAGCTGCCCAGAGATTTATGGAAAAAAAAAAAGAAAAAACTCACACCATTACACACAGGGATGTCCAATTCTCAAGAAATCATCCTGCAACTTTTAGATGCTTCCCTTCTCCAACACATCTGAAATCTGAATCAAATGGCTCTTCCACAGAGGCCTGGTCAGTCAGTGATGCATCTAAAAGTTGGAGCATAGTAGCTCTTGAGGACCAGACTGGGACATTCCTGCTTAGCATCAATGTTACCACAGCCCTTTTTTCTCCAACACTGACCATTTTCTAAGGAAAGCATAAAAAAATAGAAATCTAGCAACCTTATGCTGCATTTCCCCACAAATACAGAAGAGGTCAGGTTGAGGAATTTCCATAATAATGAGAACAGACTAAATATTTCAGCTTGGCAGCTGAAAGATGTGGATAGGAGTACTATTTGACATTTCAGGATTTTATGTCACCTAACAATCTGAATAAAGTGAGCTCTATAGCTTGAACAGGCTTTCTTTGCTGATACAAGTATTAAATTTCATTGCAGTCATCAAAACATCCTAAATGTGACTAAAGTTTTTACAACTCCACCTTGAAGAGGTCAATAACATATTGTAAACTTATGTGCAACTGAAACTGGGTTATATGATGCCCTGTGATAAAGGCAAAGCAAAAAAACTTGATTACAGTAGCTGTTTGTTTTGCAACAAAAGATTACATAAAAATCTTACCTGCTGATAAATCCGATGAAAACACTATTTAGCCATTAGCCAAAACCATTTAGACTTGTGTGTCATTGAGAGTCAGAGAACAAAACACAATGTGGAAACTTCACCCACACCTCATCTGTAGCTGTACTGTATCTTTTAAGCTTTAAACGCCTGACTCTGAATAGGCTCAGTGTATCGCCCCTCATCACTAGTCCTCTCAGCTATGAGAGCAGAAAACATCAAGTCCCATCAAACAAACTGAGGATCAAAAGACTTCCATCAGCTCTGTTTCACTTTGTAGTCCCTCCACATTTTGAGGCATTAAGTTACATCCACTCAATTAAAAACAGATCAGCACTTTTCAGCCTCACAGGTAACCTGCTACTATATGTGAAAAAAAAAAATTCCTGTTGTACATCTACTCAAATTTATTCAAAAATTCACACCAAAATTGTCTAACCACTTTTAAAATCTACCTAATTATGTATAAAACACCAAAAGGAGACTTGGAAATGCAAAATGGAGGAACAGATGGAGAGACAGAAATGGAATGATAAAGAGTTTACATTAAGAGATGTAAAGACGCACCGACAGATGTTTGGATGAATTCAGCACTCCTATGTCCATCTACGATTTTAAATCCACAAAATGGCTTATTTTCTAGAAATTTTAATATTTATCATGCTGTCAACTGGATGAAGAATCCAAATATTTTTCCATTCCATGTCAATCCAGATTTATGGAAATGCTAACATTGATTTTCATACTTTTTTAGCTGACAAGTATTTCTGTTTTTGACAAGGATGAGTCACACTTTTCACATCTTTTCAATGTCTTGTGACACAAATAACATTCATAAAATGGATAAAACGTTACCCATTTTAAAACAAACATATCTGTTCACAGGTGTGCCCTACACTTTCCTCTAAGTCTAAATAGTATGCTAGAAGTCTCAGATGTCCTATATTGGATATCTTCATTTATTCAATGCTGTGATAAATGTTAAGAATCAATATGATTAAAAAGATCCTTAGCATATCTGATCCCGACTGCCTTTCAAGACTCATGGGGGGGAAAACTATTATATATTATACAAAGGTACTGCAGCTATAAAAAGGGTTTGTTAAGACAAAGCACGAAAGCTAAAATTAAATCACAGCTTAAACTGCACGTCACAGATTGTCATGTACGGTTATAAACTACTTACCACGTAGTTTACAACCCTATTTCTAGACCATTAGTTTTCGTAATTCGTCGTCAATTGATCAAATTAATCGCTTCGACGATTATTGACGTGATAAATTAAGGTAGCTAGGCTAACGGTATGTTGACGCTTAGCTTGTTTGCTAACAGCAACGGCATGACAGCTAGCTTGGCAGAGAACGGCGAGGATTTAATCATGAACTTATGAAAATACTCATAGCAGAATGATAGAAATTACAGTAAATTGTTCTAAAAATGTTACGTTATATGTAACATATATAAATTAGATACCTCATATCGCAGAAATATTTAAAATGCCGGCTTCTTTGAGTGGAACGTTTGGCACGGCTGTTATGACCGCAAGTGCTTTATGGGTATTGTAGTTCAGAAAATAATATCTTGGTAACAGACTGAAGACATTTACCCAGACTCAGATTGAGGAAGCTTACTGTATTTTCTCAGATTTACCTTTCCTTCCCAGATTTCAATAAAGGGCTTAACAAGACAATTATTGTAAAAATAATTATTTGAAATTTTATTGAAGGCATTTTATTTTAACTCATTTAATTTTATTGGACCATGAATATCTCCAAATCCCAAAGTAATTTGTTATTAAGTTTCTCTCTGAAATACATAAAATTGGGATCACTGAGAAATCAGTGGATAAAACAGTGCTAAATTCAACTTTCAACCAGAGTACCAATTATATTCTGCCAGCAGTTCATCCTGACATTTAAATTACTGAGTCTACCTAACAGGACTTCCTGTACAGAACACTAAAACCCAAAGTTAAGGCTAAGAGAGTAGCAGGCAAAGCCATGAAAAGTTAAAAGGTGATTACATAGTTGACTTGTGCAATAAAGTCTCATAAAATTACACATTAACATCTTTGCACCTTGGTATAAGTGTCTTTACAGTATATCGGAGTTGTGTCTGCAAATTCCTGCTAGCTATTGTAAAAATTAGGAAACCTGAAACAAGATCATGAAACTAACCTGAATTACATTCGCTTGAAAAGGAGGAAACTGAAGGAAGCAACAATTATTACTGTTTCTGTACATATAACATCTTTGCAAAAACTTTTGGTTTATTATTCAAATTTGGGATGCTCAAAAAATTCAGTCACACATCATCCAAATAATAATGATTATTTATTTCAAAAGAGTGTAAGTTAATGTACATTTGCACACAAAAATACATGAAGATAGTAAGTCTACATGCCATTTAAAGGATGTACAATATTATTTGACCCAGTCACATTTCTGTGATGGCCGTCAGAGCCAGCATGAGTCCCTCCTGCTTGTCCTACTTGTACTGCTTCTTCTTCTTCAGGAGGGCAGCCTGGAGCGCAAGCTGGATGAAAAAAAAATAATAATAATTTCAATTCCAAAAGTCAAAATATTCCTCTCTTTCCAGCCAAAACAGGTGATTTAGTCATAGTGAAATAAAAAATTATACATATTTTGAGCTACCTGCTTCTCTCTGAAGGAGCGTTTGCCTTTTGTTCTGACATTCTGACTGTGTCTCATCATCATGAAGTTCTTCTTCCTCCTCTTTTCCTTGTTGCTGGTGCTGGCATGCGGGTTCAGCTTGGTCCGCTTCTTCATAAATTCCTTTCGATCCGTTCGTCCGGCCTAGACAGTAAACATACCTTTAGTGGTCATCAATACCTGCTTATTATATTGGTGAGAAATGTTATTCCACTCTGTCCATCGGTAAATAATCCAGTTACTCCGGATTCAGTGTAAAATTTAAAAGCAGGCGTAAGATGTTACCATGGCTGTTGCAAGTCGGGTTTCTTTGTCTGATTTTGGTTTTTTGTGCAATTTCTCGATATGTCTCAGTGTCAGCAGCTCCCCTCTGAAATTTTGAAGAAAAAGAGTAAAATATTATTTTAATATTTTGCTCTGTTGTTTTCTGAGCTGCAATAAAAAACAAAGCTAGGTTAGTAAATCCAGATGTTAACATCAAACAGATGCTAAACTCTAAAATAGTATTGTTTTTCTTCAATACATAAAATCAAGACCATTTTAGAAATGATTATAAAACCTTGCTTTACAGTAATGGTTTTCTCACACAGTGTGACGTCGCCTCTGATCCCAATATAAAAAACCCCCAAACTGATAAAGACTCTAAGTAAGAACATAGACAAATGTGAACATTGTCTATGTTCAACATAGACAATGCTGTCTATGTTGAACAGCATTCAACATAGACAGAACTATGTTGAATGCTGTTTTATTTTCTTTGTATATTATTGAGATTCTTGAACATAACTAGGTTAATATCTGTTATGAGAATGTCAAAAAAATAAAAGATTTTAAGTCAGACACAAAATTTTAGAAGGCAGATCTTAAATATTGTTCTATTTTGTGTTACTCACTTGTCCTCTTCATTGTCACTGTCTTCCATTTTCCTCTTCTGACCCTTCCCTGGAGCAGCATTGACCTCTTTTGTCATTTGGGCCAGACGGATTTTCTTGAAGTCGTCCTGAGTGAGGAGCCGGCTGCCACTGACCGCCGCTGCCTTCGCTTTTCTCTCTTCAGCTGGAATACTCTGGAGTTTCTCAGCCTTGGAGAAATTTCGAAAGTGCTTAAAATGAATTCAAATCACCAGGTTTCTGCCGTCTGACTGGTGGTGTGTCCCACTTCTCACCACTTCTCCTGCGTCTTCATCAGACGAGTGGTGAACATCAACCCACTCTCCGTCCTCGTCCTCGTCACTGATGCTAGCACTCTCCCAACCATCTGATGAATTATAGGGAACAACATTGCCAAAAAAATCAAAGATCTCTCAAGCATGTGCAGGACAACACTGGATATCATTTCTATATTAACCATCGTAACGGAGGCTAAATATTTCCTGAGTACAACAGTAGCTGACCTTCATCTTCCTCTTTGTTTTCCTCCTCCACCTCCAGGACCTCAGCTCCAGGAATGTAGTCTTTAGCCTCAAGCTCTCCATAGTCTTTTATTTTGGCCTCTGTGGAGGCTTCTGTGGGTCTCCCCTACACAACCAATTTGATTTAGTTATAGATACTCAACTTATTTTTAGGGCTAAAAATTGAAAAAGCAGCAATGGAACAAGTTTTCCAACTTATTTTTTAGCATAAATTATAAATTCAATGTGATGTTGTATTGTTCCTCTTGTTCCTTATTGAGTACACTGTAATAGGGCTAATGAGTTAGGGTTTGACACACATCATGAGCTCACCCTGTCCTTTTTGTGCAGCAACTGTGGATTGAGATTTCTGAACAGTTGAATCAATCCTCTGGCCGACATCATTACATCTGAAAATGCGGCAAAACACAGTGTAAATATGAAATTTATGCATTAAAAAAATACAAAACAATTTAATAAATAAATAAAAGAAAATCTGCTCACTCTTGTCTTTGTGGGTTTTGTACTGAGCCAAGTCCTGCAGTAGGTCTTCATTGATGGCGAGCGGGCAGCGGCCTGCCACCTCTCTGATGGCGTTGATGCTAAAAAGTGCAAATATGATCGATTTCTCAAATGTGTCACTAAACTTGGTGCATTACTGTGCAAAACCTTAAATTAAAACTATGGCAAAGTATATCAGAGATGACTGACAGCACTAAGACCCTCCTCCTGGCTCTTATTTGTTGCTTCTAGATAGCACTGGGAGAATTGGGAGAAGGTAGAGGACTTAATATCTTCACAGATTATCTGTCTCAACATATGTAAAAAAAAAAAAAAAAAAAAAAGTTACATACTTTTACTTTAAGGGGTGCACACTTAAAGCTAAAACCAAATAACTAAAATTATTTTTCTCTTTTTAGTCATATTTTTCTCTTGTTAGTCATAACTAATAGGGTTAGTTAGCTAACTAACTAACCTTAGTTAGCTAGGGTTAGTTAGCTAACCCTGTTAGTCATAACTAACAGGGTTAGTTATGACTAACAGGGTTAGTTATGACTCTGCTAGGTGTCCAGGAAATATGTAAATATAAATATGGAGGAAGTTATAAAATAACTAAACATCGTCTATTTTTTATTTTTTTTTGCATCACAAAACCCTGACAGTTTTTTTTATATATATATTTCTTTTTCCAAGGCTTTTGTGGGCTCTAGTGGCCCTTATTCGAAAGTAGGCTGACAAGAAAGAGGGCAAGGAGAGAGGGGAAGACGTGACAAATGTCGCCGGGTCAGGGAATCGAACCTGCGACGGCCGAGTCGAGAACTAAGGCCTCCAAACGTGGGTTGTGCTAAACCACTATGCCACCACAGCACGCACAAAACCCTGACAGTTTAACGGAGTTTTCCACAAAGAGGTGAAAAAGGACATTATTTGGGCATTTATTAAATGCGAATTAACTGCTTACCCGACAGTCATGACCTCCCCAGAGTTCCTGTCTGTCACAAAGTTGTTGGCAATAGTCATGATCACAGGTTCAATGACCTGCAGAGAGCAACACACATAAACAATCTCACACCCTGATGTGTAATCTTTGTAAATTGAAGAGTGAGTTTAGGATGTACCTCAGGTGGAACCAGCTGGTGTGAAGCTTGGGCGGCACACAGCAGAATCTTTGTAACCTCTGCAGAGATGGCAGCGCACCGTTAGAAAAATCTCCAAAACAAAGCGCAGCGCAACACCGAGCGACACTTACCTCTCTGATGCGGCTGCAGAAACCTCTGGATGAAGGGGTAGAAATTGAAGAGGAAGAGCTGCAGAAGCCAAGTAGCAAAAATGATTGCATTAATATTTGATTGATTTGTCGTTTCATAAGATAATAGAGACATGCTGAATCGAAAACAAAACCGACCTCATGGATTCCAACCAGACGAGAGATGAGCTCCATCATCATAATCTTCACCTCAAAGCGCTCCTTGGAGCTTTCCAGCTGCTTCAAGAGCTTCTCTGAGAAATCTTGATCAAAAGATTGACTTGATGGTTAGCTGCTCAGTAAACTAGAAAGACAATCACTGCTTAAGAGCACAGAGACAGTAGGTGAGCGTACCTTGAGGATCGTGAATGAGGTGGATCGCTGAAAAATTGAAGACTTCAGGCTTCTTCTTTTTCTTATGTTTCTGCAGTTAGTTTAGAAAAATGACACCAAATTAACAGTCAAACAGCATACAACAACATGTGTAAATAAACTGCATATTTCTGGTCAGGATTAAATTAGGACACCCCTATGTTTATTCCAACTTAAAATGGAAACATTCATAGTTGTATAGTACATCAGGTGGACAACATTGCTAAGTATTTTGAATGAGGACCTAAGAAGAGCACAGATATCAAACATGCTTCTGTATTTTTACAACACTGCTACCTTGAGGACTTTCATCGCTTTTTCCAGCTTCTTCTTGTTTTTGGTGGTTTTTTTGCCTGTCGAGTATTTCGTCATTAGGTCTCTTGCAGACGTTCCTTCGTTCTAAAAAAAAAAAGAAAAGACAAAACAAGAGATTAGTTTTTACTTTTAGGTTTCAAAGACAATCTCGCCTGCACAGGTGACCACCTCGTGCATCAAACTTACCTCGGATTCCGAATCACTCTCGTTTTTTTCATCTTCGTCTTTGCCAAGGAAGAACTTTAGGCCTCCGACGAGAATCTAGCAGAGAGGCACATGGTGTTTATTTATTTATTTCTCGGTACAGATTGAGAAATGTATCCCTTCCCCCTAAACAAAAAGCCTACCTTTGTCACCTTGGAGAAGCATGCTGTTGTAATGACATTAACCGTTTTGGCGTCATTCCTGAGTAGGAATAAAATCAGATTATGAGACACAACGATTCACAAGGAAAGACCAGGTTTCACGGATCTTATATGAAACCCACCATATGTTCCTCTTGTAAAGCTCAGCCATGACATCTAAGGAGATCTTTGCGGCTATGGGGTTACTGTCTCTCAGCATTGTGTACATAAAGTTCTGTAGGGTCTGTAACGAAGCACAATGCAACAGGGATGATCATTTTAAGCTGGTTGATCACAGAAAATTGACATAGACTCAGATACACTCAACTTACTGTGTTGATCTTGTTGTTTTTGTGTCTTGCGTTGATGTTTTTGATATCTGTCACGATGTGTGTGTAAAGAGTCTGAGGACAAAAAAAAAAAGTATTTCCATTTCACACATATGCATTACTTGTGTTGGTCTGAGAGGTGGGCATTTATCCCATCGTTTATCATTTATTGTGGTACATTTTTAACATAGGATTTTGATTTATTATTAATAGGTTTTTGGGTTTTTTTTAAGTAAAACTGTCATTGTCGGGGTTGTTATTTTTACATTTCTTCCCCACTGTTTATTTAATGAGAGAATTTAAAAAAATTCAATAAATTTGAATAATTAAATGTAGTTACTGTGTGCACTTTAGAGACAAATCACTGCTATCCTAAAGAAGCATATTACAAATGGGTATGTTTTTCAAGAGTAGTATTTGTGTTTGTGGGGCTATAATTACTGTGCCATGCAGTCACAGCCAAACAGCTCCCTAAAAAAGTAATAGTTCTCATCGTTACTTTGATTGTTATTACAACTGTACCACAATAGGATAGATATAACTTTATGCCCATATTGCCCACTCCTAGTTAGTCTACCACATAAACAACATCGTCGCAGTAAAAGCCTGAAGAACTTTAATGGGTGTGTTTATATTTTCCAGACTGACCTTCCTGAGAAGTTTATCATGACACCGCAGCAGCTCAAAGAAGAGCTCCAGGAGGATTGTGGGGTCGATAAGATCCTTATTCCGCAGAAGAATCAGCGCCTTGCAGAAAGTCTGCCAAAAGCAAAAGGACGCCAACAACAACTTAAAATCTTTGCACATCTTAAAATCCCATGATGCTGCACACATACATATATGTATATATAAGATATATATATATTTTAAAGGCCTCTCACCATTCGCAGTTCTGGCTCTATGATAGTGTGGTAGCTCCTTAATAACTCAGACACGTCCCGAGGAAATGTGGACAGCTGCTGCGTGTAGCAGTGAGCCACCTGAAGAGCAGGGAGACATTTCAACACATTTCTACCCACTCTATGCCGTCCACGTTGTCTCACAGTGAATGCTGCTGGGATACCTGAGACAGGAACATGACCAGCTCCGCCAGGTCCTTGTTGGCTTTGTCAGGCTGTAGCTTAAAGATCTCCACATTGGACTGATAATGGCGGTACTGCTGGAGAAACTGGAGCAGAAGAGACGCATTAAAAACAATTACTACACAACTTTAACCCATGATGGTATTTCCTCCCAGCACCTACTTCATCGACATACGACTGCGGGTCTCTCTTGATGAGATTCTGAAGTTGCGGCAGGTTGTTGGGTAATTTGTTGCTTTGCCTCCCCGGCATGACTACAGATTATTCAAACCAAGACGTGTCAAAAATCAAGGGGGAAAAAAAACTATCTTTATAAGGCAAGCGTGGCCAATGTGTACGCTGCCATTACATACAAAACACGGGGGCAGACGTCACGTCCGACTACGCGGTCGTCATTTCCGCGTTTTGCTAAGGCAGGACAGTTTTTAAGGCAGCACTTTTTAAACTCAGTAGTGAGATTATTTCTAGACAAACTAACTATGTTGCGTTGGGGAAGATTATGAAATAATGCTATAACAATGACCCGTGTTGCAAAAATAATGGGACAGTGATTCTTTTTTTTTTTCAGAGTGTGTCATATATTTTAGAGAACATATTTATAACAAATTTCAAGATATCTATATTTCAAATTGGCAGTGTTGCAACCTCGAGATTAAAGCTGCCTGTTCTCTGTTTTGATTGTCCAAAATCCCTGTTTTTAACGTTTTGCATAGAGTTACTTACTTATGAGAAATAAAAGGTAAAGTTCCTTTAAAGTGAATGTTGTACAAAAATGTTATTGACTCCAGCTTGTTTGTCAGCATAATATATTCTTCATGATTAATTTTGATCCATAAATTAGCCTGTGGATAATCTATGAATAACCCATAAATTAGGCATATGGATAACATTTTTGTAGTGTGATTATTATTATTATTATTGTCTAATTAGGAAAAGTAGGATCATGGATTTCTACTTTGAGCTATTATATTACAAATTCACTTGCCCTAATTTGATGGATTTGCATTAAAAAAATAAACACATCTGTAAACATTTTAGTGAAACTTTTTTTTTTCTTACGCTAAATTAAAGTTTTACAAAGTACCTTCTGCTCATGACATTATCAATTATACTATGAAAGCAAAGGAGGATTTAAATTAGTAGGCTATGTTTTAGTTGTGCTCTGATTTAAATAAATTTCTCCACAAGGAGGCAATGTGGCCCAACTATAAGCATCTCTAAACTGTTGACTATATGGAGCTCTCCAAGGCTTTATTACGATGAGGATATGATTTCCAAGAATTTTGACAAATGAGAGCGGCGCTCTTTATCAGTTGAATACAATGTTTTTTTGGCTGTCCCTCACGAGTGAAAACTTTGAGCTATTTCATTGTGAAATAGCTCAAAGTTTTTCAGATTGGATGGTGGGCTTTTGTGGAAAAGCAATTTCCTGCCCACCACAGCTTCTTAATTGAATTTAGGACTTTGAATAAGCTTTGATCTAAAGTATTCTATAACAATTCTTTAAAAGTACTAAATGTCCATATCCACAAACATAAATATGTGTCCAAGAGTGTATTTCAATGTCCCATCCTAAGCTAATGTAATTGAGCTCAGTAGACATTTGCATTTTATTCCCGTTATTTGCACCAGTGATTAAAAAACAGAATATAGTTTACATAATTTAGCAGCTAGTCTGAGCAGATACAATATTGTTGATTTTTGCACTCATCCAAAAAGTAGTAATTGAATTTTCAAATATTCCTAAAGTTAGAATCCCTATGCATACTTTTGTAGCTTCAAAACACTGAGACAGTAAGAATTTTTTTTTTTTACACCTAACTTAGATTTAATTTACTGGTAAGTCCTCCATTGTTGGACAGAAAAGTAAATTAGAAAACTGTGAGGTAAAGCAGATTTATATGGAACCCTTCAACAAATGTCCATATCAGTGAATATTAGCCAGCTTTTTGAGCAACAAGTTTTTTCAAATAATTCCACTTTTCTGGACCTAATTTTCTCAATTTCAAGTCCTTTGCATAGACTTATATGAAATATTAAAGTTCACTAAAAAATATAGCAAATATGCTAACAACATACAGGCCTAGAAATATATAACATACAAAAAACAAGAAAATAGAAGGAGGGAACAAATGAGAGCAGGTAGGAAAGAAAGTAGGTCAAAGGTCTCAAGAAAAAACAGAAGACACTAAGATTGGATGGAAGACGGGGTAGGACACAAGGAAGAAATGTAGAAAGAACTAGACAGAAATGAAAGGAGAAAAGAAAAATGACAGGAACTCTGAGGGACAAAGGAAGGACAACTTTTAGACCAAAAATTTAAAAATAAGAATAACGCAAAGAAATACAAATATTTTCAATAAATTTGCACACTTAGAAAATAAAATTATGCTCCATACATTTCCAGACTACACAGGAACTCTGTGCACTGTAATTTCCAAATATTACAAAATATGCCAGAACAAATACTTCCAATTAGCTTAAAGATAGAAACAAAAATCCATATTTTGGCACCACATAGTGGTAGAAGTCGTCAGCTACTGTCTGCACTAAATGTTCAAATGCTTGCAGTTTGGTATATAGGTTCAAAATGCCTTGAAATATACAGAACTAGATCAAAGAAATATGTGTAAAAATGTATTTGTATTTCAAAGACACATAAAGGCTGTTATATTGTGAAGGTTGCAATGTACACCATTCATAGTCTTCAGACTCAAAATGGTTTATTGTGTAAACTTGAAGTCAAACAGTAACATTTCAATAGAGCACAACATACCACATACCAAGTTCAGCCCATATAACACTTTTTAGAGTGCAGTCACTTTTATGGCATCTATGTTGCAGGGGTGAAGCAATAAACAGAGTAAATACAGCAACGTTTCTTCTTCTGACATTTTGGGAGCTTGTTATTCACCAGAATTGTGTTTAACGATCAAAAGATTGAAGCTTGGAGTGTGACTGCAATCGTATTACATGGCATGAATGCAACCGAAACAGCTGTAAAATGCGATAATAAATGCAACAATAAAATATGACAAGACAAATAAAACTTTTAATATTTGATCTTATTTAAAAGAAATTTTCCTCTACATAATATTTCAAACATATCCAGTTTAATTTTTCCAGAGATTAATATGTACACTTTCAGTTTATCATTTGCCTCAGGCAGTATGTAATAACTGTATAATAGATTTACATAGCAAATACTGACACAGTATTCTGTCAAGGCCAGTTCAAGCATCAAAATACACATAAATGTTCCACATAAAATATAAAATCATTTCATCATCAATAAAAAAAAAATCTGAAGGAAAAATAAAACAATGTTCTCTTGTTTGATAGGAAATACAATCAGCAGCTTGCATAAATGCAGTGAAAAAGAGCAGCAGCTACAGAGAACAAAAAGCAAAAATAGAAAATATACTTCTTAAATGATTTATTCTTGGAGAAAAAAATAGATTAAGGCATTAAAAGCAGTGTAATTTGGCATTTTTTGCCTGTATTGACTTGTTCTGCTTTGCTCTGACTGGTCACCCAGGATCTAGAAGATATGGTTTCTATCCTGAGATGTTTTCTTCTGCTTCAAGGCATCTGAGCACATAGAGGGCCACTTGATAGCAGAAAATGTACTGCTCCTATAAAAACAAAACAAGCAGTGAAAGATGAGCTAAACAATTTAGATATTAATATAATAAATTGAGCTACTAAATACATCAAGATAATCACCTCTGTCTGGATCATTCCATGTCTCTGAAGTCTCATATTTCGCACAATATCTGAAATATCAAACTAAAGAGAGAAAAAAAACAACATTTATTAGATTATACCAATGAAACAAACCTGCCCCATGAACAAAACTTTGCACACTTACATCTGCATCTTTACTGATGAGGCCCAGAACCACATCTATGCAGATGAGGGCCCCTGAGCGACCGATGCCTGCACTACAGTGTGTGATGATGGGTCCTGATCGATGAATGTCTCTCATGTAGGAAATAAATGTGAGCAGATGCTCAGGTTGAGAGGGCGTTCCGTGGTCAGGCCATCCGGTGTAGTTCAGATGAGTTACAAGCTTCCATTCATTAGTCTTAAAAGAGAAAAACATGGATGTTAAAGGTCCCATTTAATCTACCCGACACGTAAATCAGCATAAAATTGTGCTCACCTGGACATCTTTGACCTCAATGAGGCGAATGACAAAGTGGTCTAGGTGCTGGTCTTTGACGAGCTTTATCTGCAACCTGTCGTCCACCATCTCCGCTGTCCTCGGCGTGTCCGGCCAGTACCGCTGACATTTCACTTTGCCGCCCTCGATCTCCTGAGTCATCATAGCTATCACGTTGGAATTCTGCTCCCACACCATCTGCCAAAAGTCGCCCAGTGTGGTGGGCAAAGGTCCCTGACAGGCGACGTACTTGAAGTGCTCGTTCTTCACTTGCATGTTGATGAAGTTGGCGTTGATGTATCCGCCATCTTTGCCAATAACCACACGAGTTGTGTCGACTAGAAGATATGAGTTTAGTATTATTAATTTTAATTGAAAAACCCCAAGTGGAAAAAGCTATGATGCTTTTCTTACATGGAATAATGTTCTTGTAGCGGTTCTTCTTCTTGTTCTCCTTGGTTTGACCGACTAAGCAGTCATCGAGTGGCTGTAGATTCTGAAGATTCTAACAGATAGAAAGATAAAAACTAATGTTTTAAAATTTTTATCAAAAATAATTTCTTATGCTTTTACTAAAACTTTGGGTGAACATCTCTAAACTTGCGAGGTGTGATAATTGGAAAATGAGAGGATTCCAAATTAGAGTAGACAAAAATATATTTGCAGTTAGATCTTCATAAACAGAAACATACTTCTGGTCTGGTGGAGGAAGCTAAAGTACTAGAAGAATAATTGACCATGTTGCCTCAAGGTTTATCAGTACTAACAACGTCAACATCAATAAGGTCTGGGAATGCAAATATTTGCCCAAATTCTGCATTTTCCTTCCAGTCAGAAAAACAAAACAAAACTAGAATGAAATCTCACATTCTTCCGGTCTATAAACAAACCCCATATATTCCCTAGAAACAGGTCCTGTACCAGCAACTACAGGCATTTAAATCCAAACTTACTTCAAATTCTTGAAGTGGGATTTTCTGGTCCAGGAGCCCCTTTATTACGCGGAGTTTAGAGTGGAGATTAGTTCCTGTGTACTGGCCACCAGGAACCACTCTGACAAGGGGTAAAGTGGTCAGCTCGTCCTTAGTGATGATTGACTTGTCTGTGCGAGATAAACAGGTAAATCCAAAACTAAATCACTCAGATCTCCTTCCTGTAACCAATCAAATCCCAAGTTTCATTTATTCAAAAAATGAAACCCTACCATCTGTTGCCTGGGAGCTGATCTTTTCTATGGGGAGCTCATCACTTCCCCATGTGAAGTCCTCATCTTCTGGCTGCACCGCACTCATCTGCAGGTAGCTGCTGTTTTGAGCAGAAACGGTGCACGTATTTCAGAAAACATGGCAATACAACCTTCATTTTGCTAAAGTTTACATCCAAATCCAAACTCATACTTTTCATTCCTTGGGTCATCAACACTCTCTTCTTGCCACATTGCTTTCCGAGAACTCTGTTTGGATTAGAAATGAACAATTTAATAATAAAGAAAACATTTTAATGGCTGAGTTTTATTAAGTGTGATGTTGTACCACAGGAGAGTCTTCAGGTAAAGAGGATCCATCACAGTCTGTGTCCTCTGAAAGCTCTGTGTCTTTTTTCTCCTCCAGATGACCATCGTCGTAGTCTGTCAAGGTAGATTAGAAACATTAAGAGGGCAATTTCAAGTTTTTTTACACTCTGAGCTCATTTGCTCTATTGTTTTATCTACAGTACCTATTGGCGGTATGGTAGGAACGTTGGTGGATTTCTGTTCAACCAACATACGAAGCTTAGTGGTCACTCCACTGTCCTCACTCAGATCTAAAAAAACAAAAAAACAAAATGTAAATTCAAGTTTAGCAGCTGTTAATAAAAACAGCAGCTAAACTTGAGCAGCACTGAAGCCCTGGATTGTACCTGTGTTACCATTGCACTTGTCAGAGTTTATAGGTAGATAGGCCAGGTATGTGTTTGTGTTCTGGTCAGGTGGTCTTGAAACAATCAGATGTACCAGACCTTTAGATTTTCGAATGGTAGTGACAGCCTTGGTGTGGGAGATATTAGTCATTAGGTCATCATTCACCTAGAAGATGAAAGACAGTCGGTCATATTAAAACCCTGAAAAAGGCTGAATATTGTGTTTGAGGCTTCTGTATGAAATACGTTTTCAAAAAGAATCTATTAGAACAAGCAGAGATTATATAGGAGACAACAAAAGTCTAACAGTACTCACTTTAAGCAGCCTGTCTCCAACCTGCAGCTGTCGTGAGGACTCTGCGATGCCGCCTGGAGTGATGGACTTCACAAAGATTCCCCTCTCCCCTCCAATTAGAGAGAAACCAAGACCTCCAGAAGGTGGCTTCTCCAGATCCAACGTTCTAATCTCCTCCTACACTCACAATAAGAAAAATATTGTGAGTGTATTTTTCTTATTGTGAGTGTAAGAGAAACTCACAGAAACTCACCGTGACTCTATTTGTCAGAAACGCTAAAATATGTTTAAAGTGTTTTGCAAAAACACTTCAACTCCTTGGAATTTTTTTATATTTTGTCAGATAAAAACCACAAACTGTAATATATTTTATTGGGTTTTATTTAAATAGACCAAAATAAAGAAGTGACAGTTCAAGGAGCCTGAAAACCTTTGAAGGTTATTGTGTGGGCTTGCTTACAAATAAATAACAAAAGTTAAAGTTTTACCACAAAAACTTATGAGTTTCCTGACTCACCTCTGCAGGACAAAGTCCGCTGAGATCCTCAGTGTCTCTGGAACCGTTCCTTTTAAGAAACCCTTAAAGCAACAAAAAATTGCTATTGTTACATTAAAAAAAAAAGGTAAGATGAAATGAAGCCCCCCCCCCCCAAAAAAAAATGTCTTCAACATGCAAAACAAACCATTCATGCTGGATGACAGCTTGGAGCCAATGTTGTCCAGAAAAGTGACATGTTTATGTTCAGGAGATACAGGCATTCCATCTCTGAGAGACAAATAACAGAACAAGTAAAAAATTTAGCTTCTGAATTTATTTTGTAGACATTACATAAGTTACCAAGATAAAACAGCACAAGTTAGGCATTAGATAGATCAAATTTTGAGTGCGTAATACCTTGTAGCCTTCAGACAAAGGTCATCCAGGGAGAGCTCCAGGAGTCTGGTACTCTCACTCAGAGTTAGGTCCTGGGTTGGAGCCCCATTAATGTAGTGAATAAGATCAAGTGGTTTCAAGCTTCCCTCTTTTGAGGCTGGTGAACCTGGTATGACATCTTTTACAAATAAGACCCCATAAATGCTCTCCCTTCCCCCATCTAGGACCAATCCTAAGAAACAAACAAACAAACAAAAAAAAGAAATAAAAGTTAATTTAGACAGAGGAAATAATTAATAGTACAAAAGAGTCGACCAACAAATTGAACATATTTTAAGGTCTAAAAGACATTTCTTACCCAGTGGCTCTTGGCTGCTCCTGAAGCAAATATCAGGGAGCAGGTGGGCTTCCACTGGGAATTTGGGAGCTTCCAGGATCCTTCCAACCACCAAATCAACAAGAGGAGGGGCTGCACGGACTAGACTGACCACCTCAGTGTGGTTCATTGAACTCACATCTGTGTTGTTAACCTGTTGGAAGAAAAGAATGCATCCACAAAAAGGAATAGTTAAAAATTAATTGAAATACCTATCTAATACTAATACAGCAATGATCAAAAAAAAAAATTAAAAAAAAGATGCAACTCTCAATCTGAACTAATTAGAAATTAAATTTAAAGTATTTTTTTTTATTCAAATGAAGAGACAAATAAAAAAAATGAAGACATTGCTGTGAATTCATACTTTGATCATTCGGTCCCCAGGCCTAAGCCTTCCATCTGCTTTGGCCGGATCCTGGACAATGTCATGGATGTAACACCCTTGATCGTTGCCTTTGGTGAGGGTGAAGCCAAGGCTGCCTTTTTCTGACTTCAACAAAGAAATCATCAGCTCTGCTTCCTAAACAAAAAAGAAAGAAACAACAACAACAACTCAGTTTTAGGAATGAACATGTATGGACAGATCTAGCTTAAATTACACCGTTCCTCTTTTCTCAAGTCCTTACCGGGATCACTTCTTCTACATCCTGTCCATTGCTGGGGACTTTAAATTTTAAGGGTAGTGACATTGGAGGGGGCAGGGGATCAGGACTGGGGGCAGAGGCGGAGGATATCACAGGCAGAGGAGACGACTCCATATCAGCTTCCACAGGTGATGAAGAACTCCTTTTAAAACATTTGCAAAGATTTAAGGAAATATTTTAAAAAAGAAGAACCAAAGATGCATCGAGAAACTGCCTAGTGACTGAAATCGGGTCTTAAATAACTTCCTGCTCAGCAAGTGATGACAGGTGCAGATATATCAACTCTCATCAATCAAACAAAAATAAGTTAGAAATTATAAGTCAGTGAGGTGTCTAAAATAAAGTCAAAGGAAGCACAGAGACGAAGGAATCCACAGAATGTTGAGTGAGAGAAACAAGACTTTCAGCAGATAACAGAAAGGTACTGAATAGTTTCTCAGTTGTAGTTATCACCTGTGACGAAATATGCTGTTTTTGGTAATGTTGAGGGCCATGTAGAAAACTCAGACCTAAGCTAAATGTCTACAATTGCAAGGGCATACATAACAGATCAGGTACCTGTTGCTGAGGTCCAATCTTGTCTTTGAGAGGATCGGAGAATAAAAAGCTGAGTGGAAAGTGCCGTCCAGCTGACCAGAGCTGTCAAAACGTCCCGGTTCTGAGTTGCCACCAGGCGTTTGATAGACACTCCTGTCCCAGTTTTGGAAGCTGTGTTCAAAGGTGCTGGAGTTGAAAGCTTTCTCCACCTCCTCATCACCGTCGGTGCTGTCGCTGTAGCTGTTGTGTCGGCCGGGGCTCTTGAAGTTCAGCCTCGCCAGAGCCTCTTCCACAGGGGTTTTTGGAGTCGTCCCAGGAGGAGATGCTGTCCTGCTCAAGCTCAGACTGGGTTCTGTAATGGTTACAGGCACTTTCCTGGGTGATGGCTTGGGTGTCTAAGAAGAAATGTTATTTTTTATTTCTATTATTTAACAAACTGTAGATATAAAAGTTTTTTTTGTTGTTGTTTTTTAAGCAGCTCACCAAAGCTGAGGCGTCCATATCTTGAAGAACACCTTTTTCAGGCCTACAGAGCAGGAGTGTCACTTCCTGTCCAGTTCCTCGTAAGGCTGATATCACCTCCTAGGTGCAAACAAATGCCCCAAAAATATATGTGATAAAAAAAAAAAAACAGAATGACCAAAATAATGCTGCTGAGAAATTTGAATTCCAATCACACACACACAAAAAAGAAGTACAAACATGTTGTGAGAGTCCTTTCAGCGAGGTTTGATTGACTCGCAAGATGACGTCGCCCACGTGGATGCGGCCGCTCTCTGCAGCTGGCTGGCCTGGGAAAAGCTTCTTCACTCTCACCAGGCTGGGGCCGTTGGGCTCATCAGGGGGGTGCTCTTCTCGGCTGAAGCTGAAGCCGAGTCCAGAAGTGTTCTTCAGCAGACGAACCTCAAACATGTTATCTGTCGGAATGAAGATGTTAATCTGCAGTGAGAACCACGTCGAGCATTGGATTAAGGTTCAGTTAATAAAGAATGAAAGTTACTTGTTATTAGATTTTCTTCTTACTTTGTGATATTACCCGGAATTTCCATTTGGCTGCATAACGTTCTTAGAGAAACAAATCTAATTATCAAGTAAATCAGAAGCTACTCAGCCATTTCAGATCTCTGGTTAAAGTATGACTAGATAGTGTTGGCCTGATTAGTCGCAATTATGCCCTGAAATTTCTGACTCAAGGCTGCATGCTCACATCTAAACCTGACTCTTACAGGTAAAAGATTTGAATCCTTAATTTTTATACCCTTAAAAGTTTTTCACATATGTTTTTTTTTTTCCTTTTTTACATAGAAGAATCTGAAAAATGTAGTGTGTGTTTGTATGCAATTCCTCCTCAGTGTACTTCATGAAAAAACACATTTCAGTGCAATTGCAGCTGCAAGTCCATTTGGGGAACATCTACAAGCTTTCTATATTTACGGCCTGAAATTTCTGATGATTCTTTGCAAAACAAATATTCAATCAAAGTGAATTCAAGGTGGCAGTTTTCGTTTACCGTGTCCTCTACATGCCTTGTGGAAAATGGCAGACCCAACTCTTTCAACCATTTTGCCACTTTTTCTTTAAATACACAGACCACATTAGCACTTGTATAGTGCTAATAGTTGTCCTCGTCACAGATTCTTCCAACTGAGCTGATGGTCTCTGCAACTCCATCAAAGCTACTATAAGCCTCTTGACTGCTTCTCTGATCAAAGCTCTTTTTGTCCAGTCAGTAAAGGTGGACAGCTACATCCTGGGAGCCATGTTTTTCAAATGGTAGCTTGAGCAAGAATTTAAAACAAGGTAAACTCTGCTCTATATCAGAGTATGAATACATCTGCACAGCAGAGATGGTGAAATTTTAGGATACTTTAGGTGTCTTACATTATGTAACTTAACGTAAATGACATACAATATAAAAATGGGAAGCATACAGTAAAACCTATTAAACAACTGGAGGCATAGTCACAACTGCTGATGCAACTATTTGTGGTGTTTCGTGTTTAATAAAAAAATATATTTCTAGTACATTTACTTAAAAACGTGATGAATATAAAAACAAACATGTAATTTTTAAATGTTTAATCAAAGTTATTCCAGGAATAAATGCGTTCGGCTTCTTCTCCAGTTCTAGGAAGTTCAGCTTGTTCTGACCGCCCGCTCAGCCCTGAATAGGCACAAGGGCACAGCTAATGGCTTGTTCAGACATGCTCATTTCCTTTCAAATCACATTATCTATGGCAAGTTACTTTGCTGGGAGTGAGAACAAAGGGTTGTATTGTGAATATTTCTGAAAAATTGCTGGCTCAAATAATCAGTGGTATTCAAGATAAGACAACCTCAGTCTGTGGAAACTAATGAGCTTTTCAAGGAAAATCTTGTGGAGCTACACACCATCTAAGAATCCTCCTCATTAAGTCTTACCTTGTGTGACAAAGCTGTACTCGGGTTTATCTTTGGCCTCTGGTGGCTGCTCCTTATCCTTTGTTTGAGTGTGGCTACTGGCAGAAATGCGGGTGTTGGGTTGAGGGGTGAGGGGAGCTTGATTGCTGTTCACAGGTGAAAGACCTTTCTCCAGGCGCAAGTGAACCGTCTGCACACACAAAACATGATTTACATATCGTCCAAAGCCATCTGGGTGACTGCTGAACAGCTTGTTATCCATGTAAGCGCCAGCCCTCACCTGGCCTGTGTCTCTGAGGACATCAACAGCCTGGTGATGAGTAGCTCCCTCTAGACTCTTTCCATTGACTGCCAATACTCGATCACCTGCACCA
The DNA here is from genome assembly GCA_903067065.1 of Brachyrhaphis terrabensis. Classification (NCBI taxonomy): domain Eukaryota; kingdom Metazoa; phylum Chordata; class Actinopteri; order Cyprinodontiformes; family Poeciliidae; genus Brachyrhaphis; species Brachyrhaphis terrabensis. The sequence goes on along the minus strand of CAEGAG010263376.1, from coordinate 5,724 downwards.
ATGACACACCCATAATTAGTTAATCTATCTCCACTTTAATGTTTGTAGCATCGGTTTTTAACTGCTCACCCTTCTGTATCCTCCCATCAAGCTCTGCAGCTCCTTTAGGTATAAGGGCTTTGACATAGATGCCTCCATGTCGCACTGTTGTGTTAGCTCCACCCTAAGAAATAAAAAAACTCTTCAGCCAAAGGAAGTTGATACTTTTATGATTTTTCTATTTGGGTTAATGGCTGATGTTAGGTTTTTTTTTTTTCCTATTCTACCTTAAAGTTCTAACTGAAAATTGCTCCATCAAATAAAATGTCTAGACATTGAGTTTTTTAATTATCTTAAACAAGTCTTGGGTCTTTTCCAGTGCTCTCAGCAACTATTAACACCTCTTGTAAAGATGTCAAAATTGCTTAAATAGTTTTTTTTCCCTGTCATTAAAAAAAAAAGAAAAAAAAAAAAGAATTTTTTTTAAACAAAATCATGGCATCATAGTGTCTTTAGTCTGAATTAGCACTATAAATGTATGATATGTGGCTTTTCTTTTTCTCTGAGCTGTAAAGCTGACATTTACAGTCCACTTGGGTGAGACTGTTATTAAAGTAAAGAAAATGTTTGGGTATCTAAATCAGTTCATTTGCAGGAAGATAGATAGCCTAGATTTGCCTGTACAGTCAGAACAATAGCTAATAAGTTTAAAACAACTGGAACTATGGCCAAAAAAGGCTGGATGAGGACCAGAGTGTATTTTGCTGTCATGCACAGTCAGGAGGATGGCAAGGGAGGTATAGCACTGGGAAAAAGTATTTAAATCCTTCAAAATTTCTTCTGCTGTTGCTTTGTTTGTCACATTAAGGTTTCAGATCAAGCTAATTTAATATTTGACCAAGATAATATCAAACGCAAACTAAACAAGTCCTCGACTCAACAGTGAAAGATACTTTTCATGTATTTTCTGCCACATTAGTTTTACAGCAAGCAGATTTTTATGTCAGACAAAGATAATGTGAGTAAACACAAAATACAGTTTTTGAATTATTTCAGTGAAAACAGCTGTCAAAAAAACAAACAAACAAGCGATTGGGAATAAGTTACTAAATTATGAATCAACACCAAGAAAACTGGTTGAATAAAAAACAAATCACTTAGCTATAACCCGTCTGACAATGTGAGCTAAGAAAACTCAAGTAACAACAAATCATCATACATAAACCCAGTGTCATCTGCAAGTCTGGGTTAAAAAGTAATTTCTTAGATTTTACAACTATGATGAACTCCAAGAAGAGTCATTATCTAGACATGGAATAAACACAGACTTGTGATTAACCCTAGGAGTGTATGACCTCTCACAACAACTCATCCAGGAGGCCACAAAAGAAGCCAGAACAATATCTAAAAAACTGCAGGCCTCACTTTGCTCAGTTAGCATTCCTGCCATAGTTCACAATAAGACAAAAAAAAGACACCCATTAGAGAAATTCAAGTCTAAGACCACAGTTGAGCAACAACAACAAAAGGCCCAGCTATTCATTTGCAGAAAAACATAATCTGTAAAGTTCTAACTAAAATAATCTTTGCAGTAACAAGACAAAACTGGGACTTTTGGAAGGTGTGCATCCTGCAACATCTGGCATAAAACTAACAACGTTTTGGAGAAATGACATTACACTGACTGACAAACATGGTTGTGGTAATGTGATGGTCTGGGAAGTTGAAACTACTTTTACATGGCTGAAAAAATAAAAGGTTCTGGAGGGGCCTACACAAAGTGTGGACTTAAAATTGTAAGTTGTTGCTGCCAGTGGGGCACAGCCAGTTTTTAGGTTTGGGAAACAGTAACATTTCACATACAGTCAGGACAATTTTCCACCTTTAATAAATTAAACTATAGTTTAACAACTGCATTGTTCATTTACTCAGATTATCTCTGTCTAATATTTGAGTTAATTTGAGGATCTAAAGTAAAAACAAAAGAAATCTGAAAGCCAGACTTACAACTTTGTTCAAGAAATCTCCAAAGCTAGAAAGTGGCGGAGCGCTTCAGTAAAAGGATCTAAAATTATTTTAGGGCTTTAGCAGGGTGCTACTAACTACTGGGGTACTGAGTAATAAGTCTTGAGTTTCTAAGATAATAGTTGAAGCATTCATCATTCAGTAAAAATGTATCTGAAAATGATACCACATTCTTCAACATGATGTTATTGACAAATATACACTAGAGATGTAAAGCATAAATGATCAACAACACTCAGATAACAATTTGTCCTTTCGATGAATATAGTATGACCTCAAGATGTGCATAATCAGATTCTAAATGAATACTACACGTTAGAAATGTTAAGACAATAAATTGTTGCTAACCATAATGCAAAGCTGGCAGCTTATGGGAACATACATAATCTAGTAACTGGTAAATTGAATGTAGCCGTTTCTAAGTAGAAATCCAAGCAAATTAATTTCTGAATCCCCTGAGAGAAAAGTTTGATTGATGGCGATCCAGAAAAAATCAGTCATAAACTGAAGCCAGCAATAGAAAATCCCATAAAGCAGCTCTTTGTATGCAGTTGTTGGTCATTATTGCCAAAGTGCAAAAGATACCAGGACTTTATTAGCATTTTTTTTTAATGAAACGATAAAAAACAAAACACATGCAAAATTAGTTATATCACCAGAAGCTATTCCAAAAGAAAGCATTAAGAAAACCAACCAAAGACAAACCAAACACAGAGGAGCGACAGTGAGGAGGATGAACCAGAAAGGAGCCAAAACAAAGAGAGGGTGAAAACCTTGTCGAACAGTACCGTGACATTTATGCCCAGGCTGCTGTCTATTTTGGACAGCTCAACGTCAAATAGATCTCCTGGACGGAGACTATTGACCCCTGGGGCATTACCATTTAAATTTTCCATGATGTTTTCCTGCAAATAGAGAACATGGCATCAAGGTGAATTGAACATGCAGTGAGAAAAGGGTGATCAAGGCCAAGTGAAGAAGATAAATAAGTTATTGGAGTCAGATGCATATCATGCAGTACACATGCAAAAAAACAAAAACGTGCTTTCCACTAACACCCATAACAATAGGTCAAGCATTGAGCAGCTAATTTGTGATGCTTGTGTTCATGGGTGAAGGATTTGCTCCAACAAAACTAAAAGATGATTTATGGTCTCTCAAAGCTATTATGCTGGGAAATGGCAGGCAAACATTATTTAAAGCACTAAATTCATAACAACAAGGACCGCACCTTTTTGGCCTTCACTTTTTCTTGACTACTGGAATAAGTCTCTTCATCCATGTCTGTATCCCCCCTGTCAGACTGCTCAGAAACCGGAGGAACTACTGAAAGTTTGACTCTTCTAGTTTTCGGAGGCAGAGCTGGAGGCGACTGATTCAATTCAGCCTTTGGCTCCGGTCCTCGAGATTCGGTAGCGGTTTCAGAGAAGGCGGGAGCTTTTACTCTTTCCAAGGCCTGCTGAACTCTATTGCCAGGCGGCTGGTTGATTTTAGCCGAGCTGCTCATCCTGGAATCCTGAGAGCCGAGGCTGCTGCGCTGACATGCCGGAGATGAGGCAGACGCGGGAGTGCCGGCGCCCTGGAGAAGAAGACCGGGGCTGACCGTGCCATGATGTTCCTCTGTTGACGGGTCAACCTCTTGCTCTGATCTCTGAGCAGGTTTAGGTGAATTAAAATATGATTTGGGTGGTTGGGGAAGAAATGGAGAAGAATCTGACAAAAGAAGGGAAAAGGGCAGTGATGTAAGCCTAAGAGGAATGTAAATAATCTGACATTTTATTTGCAACTTAAACAGATTTATGTCCTTACGTTTATCCTGATAGAGCCTCTCTTTTGGTTGTGACACTATCAGAGTGACATCATCAGGAGCGCTCTGAAGGATGTTAACTGTTTCATCATGAGGATATCCATCCAGGTTTATATCATTCACAGATATCAGCCGGTCACCTGAAGCAATTAGTCACTGTTAACAACAAAGTAATATAGCACAGGAGTAATTTACAGCAGGGTATAAAAATAAAGTCACTATGAATTAGTCTCCTACCAGGTTTTAGAAGACCGTTCAGATCAGCAGGACCTCCAGGAGTGATGGAGCTAATGATAGTACCAAGGTTTGTACGGCCAGAGTTCTCCCCTCCAACAACCTGAAACCCTAAAACACACACAAGCACAAATATAGACTCACAAAAGTAATAATATTCCCTTATTTTTTTTCACATTACACAAATTTCAATCACGTTTACCACAAGCCATGTTGTAACACAGTAAAAGAATGAGCAAAGTCCAGACCTAAGCATTTGTAACAAGGCTTAAAAAATTTCATGTTCCCTACAAGAATCCATTCAATCCAACTGAGTTTAAACTATTTCAGCCCATTAGTTAAAATCTGTTTGTGATAAAACTGCAGTTCATTTGTATGCTGAGAAACTCTCTCTTTGGTGAAGTAAACATCACAAATTAATATGAATATGGATTCTTACCCAGCCCATATTTCGCATCTTTCTTTAAGTTTACAGTTGTGATGTCTCTCTCTAGAGATGGCAACTCGTTCAGCTTTTTATTCAAAGAATCTGTACAATAAAAAAAAATAATATAAATAAAAAGTAGCATTTTTAGGTAAATACATCATTGTCAGGAGACACTTTCCCTTCTCCGAATTAGGCATTTCTTAATATTAGCTGGATCAGCTATAGGCTACCCTGACTGCATTAAAAAAATCACAGTAACCATTAATCCAGTCTAGATGAAAACAGAGTGGTGATGAAGGACTCCAACTTCAGCAAAACAGCGAGAATAAAGAAGAAATGAGAGACGTGCATGGAGCTATTAAATAGCAGGACTGTAGTCAAAGTTCAGATCCACAGGCCAGCAGCAGAATAAGAACAAAGGTTCAATTCTAGATTATGTAAGTCAGGTTTACAGACTTCTATTTTTGGTTTGTATCGACATTATACTGTCATGTGCAGTCATCTAACAGAAGAAGAAAAGGGTCATGTTTTAGTGCAGATTCCCAAATCCTTTTTTATACATCATGCATACCATTAGCAGAAGCTGGAGTTGAAGGAGCTCTAGAGGAACTGTGCATACTGACACCTGTGAACAAGAGACCAGCTGTTAGTGATTCACTTTTTACTTATTGTAAAAAGATATGTTGTTCTTTTGATGATCAGGCTATGCTTGCTTTTAAAATAGTCCTGCAGTGCAATGGGAAAATATTTCAATACTTTTCTTGCTTTTCTAAATAAACTATATATAAAAACACATTTGTGTTCAGGAAATATTCACTATAAATATATCTCTGTATTTGTTTTGGTTATTTTTAGTTAATTTAAGTAAATTAAGTTTGTTACTGAATTGAGGGACTCCATACTCGAAAAGGAAAAACTGCTATCTAGAGAATTGTTTCTTCTGATACTGAAGAAACAATTGTTAAGTGGGTTTTATCGCAATATAATGTAGAAAAATGTACTTAAGCCATGTAAATGCTGGAGTAAGACAAAGATCCAGTCTAAAGTCTGAGTAAGACTTCTTTTTTGTGTGTAAAACCTCTTCACATACCGTATTTTCCGGACTATAAGCCGCGACTTTTGTCACACGCTTTCAACCCTGCGGCTTATACAAAGATGCAGCTTATTTATGCATTTTTTTTCTAATGGCCACCAGGGGCGCTCGAGCAGAAAAGGTAAGAGTGAGACAGGTGGAATATATGTGTAGAGGAAG
>CAEGAG010263310.1:0-14799 GCA_903067065.1 Brachyrhaphis terrabensis | reverse complement strand
CTGAACCTGATATTAACTCTTACCATATCCCTCCTTCCAAGTCATAGACCCAGATTTCATCACTGGGAATAAAAACCTCTTCATCTGCAATCGACTGCAAAATAAAACAGGATTATTAATAACTGGCATCAATCCACACAAAGTTAGTTATGATTTCATTAAACTGTTTGTTTACAGATACAAAATGGAAGAAGGAAATTAATATGCACCAACATTCAGTTCCAACTAACGGCTGTTTGGCACCAGACTGACAAGATTGTCGGTCGTTTCATTTCTTTGCACTTCAGGTTGTTTGGTGCCTGATTTACTGGGTATGAAGTGACCTTTTGAACCCATCAGGGGTAATACTGTAAGTGACATATATCAGCCTATTGCATTGTAAATGTATATGTATCACAATATATTTTATCATATATTTATAGTAATAGTATAATATTTCATTTATATTGCAACATGTAATGTATTGTTTCCTCCACTCCTTTTGGAGCTAAATGTGTTTCTATATACACAAATAGAATAGAGTATTATTATATGAAAATTAACTGGATAACTTAGACAATGTCTTGTTTGTACTGTAATTATATATTTCTATTTATGTGTATGTATATACACACATTCAAATTTTATCCACTAAGGGTTTTTTTTCACTTGAAATAAAACGATAAACTTTCAAGTAATTAATGAAAATACTTCACTTAACGGTAAACGAGATGCAGTTGTTCAAATGAATTGGTACGAAATGACTTGGCAAGGATTGGGGGTAGGAATCGGTGGTAGGAATAAAACGTCCTGCTGCAGGTCGGGTACGAAACGACCAAAAACTACAAAGACACGAAATGACAGCTGTAGCTAAGCGCAGTACAAGAGTGATGCTCTTCGTGCAGATTTCCGTGGATCTGGTGACGTTTTTGTGTATTTCGCTCACCATGTAGCCGCCCCACACATACAGCAGGCTGTCCAGCACCACCGCCGTGTGTCCGCTCCTTTCCCGGGCCACCAGCTCCGAGCAGTGCCGCTCAAAGGCGGGGTCCATCCTCCGTCCTGTCAGTCCAGCAGAGAAAGGGAAGAAACGTTTATTTTAAATGAAAAACATATTTACAAACTTGCGAAAGAGAAGAAACGCATTTTTAAAATACTCCCAGGTTACAGTTCGCGTCCAGCTGCAGGGTTACTTTTTCTCATGCTGTTAATTTCAGCATTTTGCTCCAGAGACGCAACAACAACAAGTTCATCGTCTCCACCACCAGCTGTGTAAATACTACTACAAAATAAAAGACAACTTCCGGTCCTCTACTGTCAGCATAATAAAATCTCCCCAAAGCCTCTTAATTCCTTTAATTCAGTTTGTTTATACACACAGTGATATATGTATACTTTAAACTTTACATTTTTAATTCATTCTCAATATAATTGTTATTCATGTGTAATAATACAGTCTTAAATGAATGAAAATGCAACTTTTACAGTTACCTCTCCCAATAGTTAACCATGATCAAAGGACGGATGAAGGTCACATATTGAGGGTCAAAGTGGAAACCTATTTATTTCCCTCAACCCAGACCGACAACAAGCAAAAAACAGCATGTGCTCATCTTTCTGAGTTTATTTAAAGTCTGCCGTGTCGATACAATAAATCTTTTGAAAGCAAAACATTTTGTTCCTTAATAATAACTTTCCCAGTAAACTTTGACCTCTCTGAGGGCCTTTTAGTTGATTAGTTGTGTGTAAGTAGAAAAGCTGTTTGAAGAAGTGTTTGCAGCATTGATTTAGACATTTAGATAAATATAAGTATTTATTGTATTTCAAATAAGGTAAGGAAGTTTATTTATTTTTTATATACTTTGCTCAACAGACAATTACATGCAATCCAGATTAATTAAAAAAATGGAATACAGTGAACCCGCCACCTATTTGCAGTTATTTAAGAGTTTTCCACATAACTTAGGTCCAAATTATATGTAAATTAATTTAGATATGCTTTCACCGAGCATCAAATATTTTTTTTTCTTAGCTTTGATTGGCTGAGCCCCAACAGCAGAGATAAGAAAGACAATCAATGTTAGCTTCTGGAGTAAGGCCAGATGATTTCCACTATGTGTTATTGCATATTAAGGTTATATTTGGTTATAAGTGTTTTAAAAAAAGTGTTTTAAAATTGGGTTTTAGGCTCACTGTATCCCTTTAAAGTGAATGCTACAAATCAGATACAGCATTCTGCGTTAGATAATTGCATTCTACGTCAATCATTTCTTGCAGTACATGACTTAAAGTACATGAACATGCAAATAAACAACTAAAAACATTTTGGCAACTTAAATTTGACATTATTCCCAGTACTTGTGCGCCCCATAGTTCATGCCGCCCGGGGTAGGGAGCCATGCCGCCTGTTTCTACTTTTCTGGAACGTGTGCTGTGTCGTTTGATTTGTTCACTGAATACAGAAAATGATTTATAATGTAGCACAGGCGGGAGAAAGCTTTATATTTTCATCCATTACGGTTCCAAATCTTTTATCTGTTTCCTCGCTTTTATTTTGGCATCGATTGCTGTAGAGGAAATAGCGTAATTTGTACGGAAGTGACGGAATGTATGCGGAAGTTGTCATTTAGCGCCAAAGTTGAGCTGTGAGACGAGGAATAATGGATGTTTCTCACAACATAAAGACGAAGGTTTCCACCGGCTTCAAGATGAGAGGCCTTATTCTTCGACCGTATGTATTCATTACTCATTGAAGATTATTTAGTTTTTTTATCTGGAAATAAATAGAATCACTAATGAGCCTCGATGTTTAGAAGCTCTTAGTGTTTCTGTCACTTTAAAGGCTGCAAATTCATTAATACAGTTTCTCTAAAATGTTTTATCTTATACCAGACCGTTTAGAAATGATTTTAATACCGAAACATAAAGTTATGGCTGATAGTCAGTTGCTGACTGGACGTCCTAGCATATCAGTGGGAAAATTAGTGGAAGGAAAAACTGGAAGAAAAAGTTGCATGAGCTTCACATTTCTTGAATTAAGACAATCCAGAACCTAAGAGGCGTCAAAAGCTCATTTTCTGGGCTGAGGAGAAAAATGATAAAAATTAACAGAAATAGGGGTTTGAAATATATCTCTATAGACTTTTTGAATACAAATTAACATTTGGCTCATGTTATAATTTATTCAAAAAACATTTTTCTTTTTTTTAAAAAATAAAGCAAACTTTCAGTTTTCATATTAATGAGCATACAATATTGTCATAAATATATCAAATTTAGAAAAATAGCTCATTTCCATATACTAAATATATTAAAACTGTACATAGAGTTGGAAAAAAGCATTTGAAGAGGATTATATCAAAATAACACAAAATGTCTCAAAAGTAACTAAAGATAAAAGAAAGATGAAAAAACCTGTGATTATATATTGGTTATTATATATTATGTATATATCTATTCTGTTTTATGTCATTATAAATGTTTCTGCTGTTTGTATTTCAGTGAAGCCAGCAGGTACCTGGTGGAGGTTCTGGAGTCGGTGGATTCCTCTGAACTGGATGATGTTGTTGAAAAGGTTCTGGACGCAGTGGAGAAGCAGCCATGTGAGTTTAAACTGATGATGACGATGAAGATGAGCGTCCTTCGTGTTCCTGACCTTGCTGTGTCTTCATGCAGTGTCCTCTAACATGATCGAGCTGTCTGTGGTGGAGAGCGCCGTTCAGGACTGCACTCAGGCCGGGGATGACACCATGTGAGTTTCCTCAGTCAGGTCAATGAATCTATCAATGTTTTGGTTCATTTCTTTTCTGACAAGATCATTTCAGCTAATACTCATAATTATATAGATATTTTTTATTGGTAGTGCAGTGTCGATCAGAAGTTTTTATATGTTCATCCTTGGCCTGATATAATCAGATTTATTATCAACACTGATAACTACAACGTTAGCTATGCTAACGCTAACTCTTCAATCGTAAACATTCTTTCTGTTAACACTAAGAAGCCATGCCAACATGGTACTTAGCATTAGCTAATGCTAAGGCTTTATACTTGAGTTAAGTTTAAATGCTAAAGCCATTCAAAGTATATAACAAATTATAGCTCATATGTCTACTTATTCAATAGGTTAGCATAAAAAGGGAATTGAAAATGTTACTTATTTTGTTTCTATAAAGTTTTTGATTAAAATTAATTACAGACCCTAAAACTAACTCATTTAGAAACTTTAATCGAGTCCAAGCACTAGTTAAAATGTTTTAATTATGCTTAAAAGCCGACATATCATTAGAGCGATGTCAGAAGCTACCAGGGACATTTATCCAGGCACCACTGNGACATGTAAATACTTGACTCTGTACAAATGAGAAACTTTAGCTTGTTTATTAAAATCAAAACAGTAGTTTGTTGTAAAATCATTTCAATAAATCAACACAAGCCCTGAGTTACTGTGATAAAAACGCAGATGATTCCCATTTTTATTTCTGTCGTGGTAGAAAACCTTTTAGAATATTTATTTTTGATATCCTGTGCTCGTAATGTCGCTCAGCTCTGTTGCTCACATGACCGACCTTTTCCTCTTAGAGACAACGTGTTCAACATCATCGGAGCTTTTGACGTTCCCAGATTCATTTACAGTGTGGAGAGGAAGAAATTTGTACCGTGAGTTTTTCAGCTGCATCACCTCAGCTTGTTTTGTGTTGCTGCTGCGAGAGAAAAAGCTCTTCCTCTGTTTCTGTTGTGCAGGATCAGCATGACGAGCCACCCGGTGCCTGGTCTGTGCGGTTTGGCCAGAGATAAAGCTGAGCTCTTCAGGGAGCGCTACACCATCTTACAGCAGGTCAGTAACATCCTAGTCATAAAGGTAACGCTGCTGTTTGTTGTTTTAACCTAAATGTGTTTTTTTTGTTGTTGTTTTTAAGCGTACGCATCGCCATGAGCTGTTCACGCCACCGGCCATCGGAGCTGCTGTGGTGGAAGGTCAAAACAAGTTTCAGGTGCAGAATCTACATTAATCTGGATAAGATAAAAATGATTCTCAGCCTTAATTCACAACGCTTTAGTTGATTTCTGCAGCTGAGGACGATAGAAGCGTTGCTCGGCAGCACAGCTAAACTGGGAGAGGTGATCGTACTGGGAATGATCACGCAGCTGAAAGAGGTGAGCTGCGGGAGAGTCTAAACTTTCTGACTTCTTCCTCCTTCTACACTGGATTACAAGTTGCTTTAAAAACATTGAGGAACATTTAAATTCATCTGTGTTCTTTTAAAGGGTAAATTTTACCTGGAGGACCCGAGTGGGACAGTACAGCTGGACATGTCCAAAGCAATATCCTTTGATCAATTTCAGTTTGCCTACAGATGTAATATTTTACACGGCATCAGGTGGATTTTTTCCTTAGCTGCTGTTTTACCAGTTTCATAATGGTCTGTACACAGAGTCCTGCTTTGTGCTGGTAGAAGGTAAGATTCATTTTACATTATTTCTACACCTGTAGTCCTAAAAATAAACCTGGATATTGAAGAAAATGTGTTGAAAGATGCTTCATAAGCATGGCAGTGGCAGCATCATGCTGAGTGGATGGATATGTAACAGTTACAGATGTATGGGTGGAATAACGAGGAAGTAGTTTTTTAGGTCCATCTGGTTTCCAACAGGACAAAGCTCGCTCCCAAACTGGTTCTGGAATGGATGAAACCAGCTAACATTAAGTTTGTGTGATAATGTATGGATTCTATATGAAAACCATGAATGAGACGTCAAACATTCAGCCAGAATTATCCTCATTGTGAGCACAGCTAGCTAAAGGTTAACTGCACTAAGCCTACAGTGGAAATGCTCAACATTAGTTAACACAGTATTGAGCTGAAGGTGATGTTAAAGCGCTACAGCGGAAGCTAAATGCTAAAGCGCTGTAGCAGAAGCTAAATGCTAAATGCTGTAGCGGAAGCTAAATGCTAAAGCGCTGTAACAGAAGCTAAATGCTAACGCGCTGTAACAGAAGCTAAATGCTAAAGCGCTGCAGCGGAAGCTAAATGCTAAAGCGCTATAGCGGGAGCTAAATGCTAAAGCGCTGTAGCGGAAGCTAAATGCTGTAGCGGAAGCTAAATGCTAAAGCGCTATACCAACATGGTAGTTAGTGGAAGTATTTGTAAACCTCTACTGGAATTTCATCAGGCACTATGAATATATTTCATGTTTATTCTTTGGAAAGGAAAGAAAAATGTTAGAAAATCAAGCAGACAAATGGTCAGGATTAAGAGTAACTGTGCAGCATTGAGGAAATGTCTCGTCTCTGTTTCAGGTTGGTACGAAGACTCAGTGTTCCACGTTAACGGCTTTGGATTCCCACCAACAGAATCTTCGTCTTCTACAAGGTCGGTGCAGCTGGACGTTTAAAGTTTTCTTACACCTCTTAGTCTCTTCTTCTCAGAGTTTGCTGATGTTTGCGCTAAATTCAGGGCGTACTACGGCAACATAAACTTCTTCGGCGGTCCGTCCTCCACCTCGGTTAAAGCTTCGTCCAAGCTGAAGCAGCTGGAGGAGGAGAACGAAGACGCCATGTTTGTGATCGTCTCTGACGTCTGGCTGGACAGCGTGGAAGTGATGGAGAAGCTCAACGTCATGTTCTCAGGTCTGATTCTGCAGCTTCTCACATTCACCACAGAATGGGAGCCGTGTTATCGTCTTGCTCTTTCTCTAACAGGATATGCTGCTCTGCCTCCAACCTGCTTCATCTTTTGTGGAAACTTTTCTTCTGCTCCTTATGGAAAAACTCAGATTAAATCCCTCAGAGGTAAGGGCTTGTATATTATAAAATATATTTCAATATTATGGTAACGGACTTTTAGGGATAGCTTAAGAAAAAAAATAATTTCAAGAATGAATTCAGAAAATTACAAGCGTAAAGACGTAACATTACGAGAAAAAAGTTTTAACATAATGACAATAGTCGTAATTAAACCAGAATAGTTGTAATATTCTGAGAATAAAGTGGAAATTTAATGACAAAGTTGTAATAAAATCAGCACAGTCGTAATATTACAAGAGTAAAGTCACAATATTATGAAAGTAAAGTTTTAATATTATGAGAAAGTTGTAATATTCATAAATTGTAATATTAGGATAGTAATGTTCTAAAATTACCAGAATAAAGTTGCAATAATAAGACTATACCTGAAATTAAGGAAATAATAAAAATCTTAGTCTGGACCTTTAAACTGTCGTAAAATTTGACCAAGAATTAAGTTTATGGAAAAATTGAATCAATTAATTGTTCGGTTAATAGATTGAACCATCTATTATTTGGTTTTGACTGATTTTTGAGCATTTTTTACCTGCAACGTGTTTTTGTAGAATCATTAAAGACCCTGGCTGACATCATCTGTTCGTATCCCAGCATTCATAGCAGGTAGGGCCTTCAGCTCTCACAGATCAGCCTGGGTTATGCGTCTGAATCGGGTCATTAATGTTAAATGTTTTTCTGAACGTGTAGCAGTCGCTTTGTGTTTGTTCCTGGCCCGGAGGACCCCGGCCCCGGCACCATCCTGCCCAGGTACGCCTCCAGTCTGATCACCTGTGTTCCTCTGAGCTGGAAGCTGCTGAACTGAACCGTGTTTCTCTCAGGCCGCCGCTGGCAGATCACATCACACAGGACTTCCAGCACAGGGTGCCTGGCTCCGTGTTTACAACCAACCCATGCAGGTGAACAAACATCACCTGGAGGGTCTCTGGTTGTTTTGCATGAAGTGACTAAAAATGTGATCTGGTCAGGATTCAATACTGCAGCCAAGAGATCGTCATCATGAGAGAAGATCTGGTCAACAAGATGTGCAGGAACTGTGTCCGGCTGCCCAACAGTAACCTCGACATCCCAAATCATGTGAGTTTATTTTGTCTGAGGGATCAGAGGCAAATACAGAACCAAAATATTCACACCACTCAAGCTTTTTCACATTTTGTCACATGAAAACCAACAATGGAGCATAAATCACAAATGCTGCATGGGTTTTTATATATTTTTTTACAAATAAAAACTCAATAAAACTGTTTTTAAGAAGTAACCTAATTAGAAAAGAGTAAAAATTCAGACTGTCCACAAAGACACTAATGGTAAATTTTCATAAGTAGTGCAGTAAGTATTCCAGGCCAGTAGGTGGCACTGTAACATTGCCAAAGCATGAAAAGGCACTATGGGGCGCCATGTTTGTTACTTGTGAGAGTGACGTATAGAAATGTTTGTTTTGAAGTTTTTCCACTCTGGGACGCATTTTAAAAGCTGATTGTTTTGGTGCTGAAATGATTAATCAGATAGTAATTGATTAATCGTTAACTGGAGCAAACAGACTCAAAAAAGGCCGTTTACTAAAAGAGNGTGTATGAACCTAAAGTCGTCTGGAAGAGAGCTGTAACTTCTGCAAACTACTGAGTCAGGGGGGCTGAATACAAATATATGCCACACTTTTCAGATTTTATAACCATAAATAATTTAACTTCTACTACTTTATGCTGTTCTGTCACTTAAAATCACAATAAAATACACTCAACTTTATAAATGAAAAGGTAAGGTGTTGCTGTAGAAGCTCCTCCATGTTGGTTCCATTTCCACTGAAACATCCTCTTCCTCCTCTTCCTCTCCAGTTTGTGAAGACTGTCCTGTCCCAGGGCCACCTGACTCCTCTTCCTCTCTACGTCAGTCCGGTTTTCTGGGCCTATGACTACTCCCTGCGGGTCTACCCCGTGCCCGACGTCATCGTGTTCGCGGACAAGTACGACCCGTTCTCCATCTCCAGCAACGACTGCCTGTGTCTCAACCCGGTACCAAAAGACTAAAACGAGAAGTTTGCCTCTATTCTTTAAAAGATGTTTTAATTTTAACTGCTTCGTCTTTCCTCCAGGGCTCGTTTCCTAGAAGCGGTTTCACGTTCAAGGTGTACTACCCATCCAACAGAACCGTTGAAGACAGGTGGGACACGTTGTTGTAGTTTTTGACTTTAATCCTTACTGCTGCTGGTTTCAAACTCGTGTTCATAACTTTATATTTTTGTCTTCACAGCAAACTTCAAGGACTTTAAAGAAAATCCTGAACTTGCCTGTTTCCAAGCCTTTGTATATTCCACTTGTAAAATAATAATAATGCATTTTGAATTTGGCTAGTAATCAAATACCTGATTTTTATATGTTTGTTATGTCTAAATAAAAGTTTTATTCACTAAACTTAAAATGATCAGAATCCTTTTTATTCTAACACTCGTTTGTATGAGAATTTTACTACATATTGTTTAAGCAACAAGGTTTGAGAAAATCACATTTAATCTAATTAATTCTTTTCTCACTTGTGAGAAATTTCTATTGTGAACTTAAAGAGAGCCAGGAGATTCATCTAAAGTAAAGTTTCTTATTTGTGCAAAGTTTACTGTCCTATTAACCCTTCCTGTAAGTTTTCTTTACATTATCATCCTCATCAAATGTATCGCGATAATGTAGTTTTTAAACTGTTATGTGATTTTGGTTATTTCTGCTAGATATGTATTTGTTTATTCCTGCCGTGTGTGTGTATTCTCATGTCATATGTGGTCGTATGGGACTTTAGAGTCGAGTTAACCTCTCCTGTACAGATGCTTATGTACTGCCTTGTTTATTGTTTAAGAACTATAAATTAAAAATAAATAATTTATCTTATTTAAAATAAATTAAATAAGACAAATTATCTTAATTTATCTTATTTGACTCGACTTTACTTTTATTTTGAAAGAATCGCTCTTGTAATCACCTTGATGCTTAATTCCTTTTGCATGCCTTTTCCACTAACTCTTATTTTTGGATGTTATACGACAACTCACAAAAAAAAGAAAAGACTTTTAAAAGCACCAAAACGTTAAGATTTTTCTAGATGTTCTGAACTTCTTTGTAACTCCGAGAATTTGCGACAAGGATCTGCAGCTCGTTTCCGCTTGTAAAGTGGGTTACATCCGGTCTGATTATAAGCTCAGAAATTGGGGATTGTTTTGAGTATTTCAGATAAGATACAACCTTTAAGGTAAGTTTGTGTTTAATGTGTTTACAGCTGGAGCAGGCCTGTCACATACTGGGTCAAAAGCCAACACAGACACGGCTAACATTAGCTTAGCTCGGTGCTAATTTATCGAAATGTTCTGGAACTTGGACCGAACATGACAAACGGCTGTCACTTGATTTATTGCTCTGTCTTTCAAAGTCGTTAAGAATAACAGTCCAAACTACTAAGGTCAGTTTTTACGCTTATGTTATTTCGTTTACCAGCAGCTAAAGCTAAAGCGGGTTTTACACTCTGAATATTTAAGCCTTTAAAGTGGGTCAGCTGTTAGTGTAGCTGCTGTTAGCTAGCCCCTAACAACGTCTGGTTCATTAGTCAAATAAATCCATCTTGTTTAAGCAACATGTTCTCACAGAAAATATATGAACATTACAAATGTTAACATGAGTCTGGGGCGCACACACTACATTGTATGTAGTGTGTATACAATGTAGTGTATACACTACATTGTATAATGTAGTGTATACACTACATTGTATACACTACAATGTAGTGTAAAAATCTACACTACCTCCTTGCAAAATCTCTAAATGAGGTTGTTTTTCTATCAAGTTTAACAATTTTTAGTTGATTTGGCTTTATGTTTTAATTCTGACCCAATCATGACTCATTTTCTGTTTTCTGGGAGAAGGTACCATATTTTCTAATGATGTAGGATTTTTAATACACTGTAACAAGGTTCTCTGTTTATAGAAATTTGTGGGTAGCATATCCAAATATTATACAACAGTATGATATATTTTTACTCTGGTAAAAGTAAGAAGTAGCTGACTAAGAAATTACTCAACAGCAAAAAAGTATTTGATAAAAAAGTATGAATGTCTGATTTAATATTAAAAAATTCAGTTATCAGACAGACAAAAATATAGTTATGTGCAAATTCTGCTATTTCACCATAAATCTCATTAAACCAATATTTACTGTATGTTAGAACAGAGTAAAGTGCTTCCAGTGACAAAATATAATATTTACTATATATTTATCTTGAAGTTATTCAGCAGATAGAAAATAACAGCAAAGCTTGTATAAAAACAAGATGTCTCCTGCATTTTTTCATTCAGTAAAGTTACTCTATGGGTAGAAATCCAAAACTTCTGCTCAAGTAAAATGAGCTATACTTCATTATATTAAAAGATACAGTGCAGGAAAAAGTATATTTTTCCCAAAAAACAACTCAAGTAATTGTAAGTGGTTATAGGGAGACGCTGACATGGCAGAGAGGGAGGCAGGCATGGAGGACGACGCAGGAAATCTGCCGGCCAGAGATGGCAATGACGGAGAGGACGAGGCTATTTGGGGTGGCAGGAGGCTTTTCAGGGTGGTGGACAGGGTGGACGAGGAAGATCAGCCGGTGGACGAGGATGACGAGGAGGCGCCAGAGTCTTTTGAGCTGGACACTCCGGCAGAGCGCAGCGGCCACATCGCTGTCGTTGATAGAAATATCATGTATGTGTGGGGCGGATACAAGGTAGGAGCTGAACCACGTAGTCAGACTTTCAGTCATTATTTTAGTTTTCTAAATCATATTCTCTTTTGTTTTTTTAAACAAGAATGGCCAAAATCATGGATTCTCTGATTTATACCTGCCCAGAAATGAGGTGTGGACCTACAACATGGAGTCAGGAGTTTGGTGAGGAAATAAACGGTGGACTTCCTGCCGTCATTTCTATGGATGCTGCAGTTAAAACATCATAAAGACGGTTGCACATGTCTGCAGGATGAAGCATGTCGCCGGAGGGAACCTGCACACGTCCATGTCCGGCAGCTGCGGGACGTGTCTGGATGGGGTTCTCTACCTGTTCGGGGGGCATCATGCCAGAGGAAACACAAACAGGGTATGCTGAGAGAACAATTCATCAATTTATCCCAGGATAAGTTAAAACTGGATGATGACAGCCTTCAGTCTGGCGCTTTGGTCTCAAGCTTACCTTACGCTTTTTGGAGGATCGTTTGACTTGCAGAGATTTCATTTTGTTTGTTGTTTGGTTTAGATTTAAAATGTCTCTCAGTGCCATTGTTAAATGTTTGTTAAATATGAAAGGGGATTAATCTCTAAGAGGGTGCACCTACATTATTATGCCAGTACTATTATATTTCTCAAAATGGCCTGAGAAGAATATTATCATTTATCGCAGTAACTTCTGGGCCAAAATGTGTTGTCATGAAAAGCCTTGCTGAGTGTTTAAATGCAGCACCGTCCTGTTTTCCTTCCAGATCTACCGTCTGCCTCTGAGGGCGCCCAGCCTGGTGTGGGAGGAAATGAGGGACCTGAAAGGACTTCCTCCGTCCTCCAAGGACAAGCTGGGATGCTGGGTCCACAAGAACAGGTGACGTCTTCCTTCCCCTGGCCGTATTATCGGGTTTGTTTCTCCTGGATGATCTGATTTCTTTATCTTTTATATTTGCAGACTGATTTTCTTCGGTGGGTACGGCTACACTCCGCAGGGATCTCATCGAGGGACTTTTGAGACCGATGAAACGTCTTCTCTTATGGTCTGTAAAC
Organism: Brachyrhaphis terrabensis; assembly: GCA_903067065.1. Classification (NCBI taxonomy): domain Eukaryota; kingdom Metazoa; phylum Chordata; class Actinopteri; order Cyprinodontiformes; family Poeciliidae; genus Brachyrhaphis; species Brachyrhaphis terrabensis. Next base: position 2,245 of record CAEGAG010263310.1, on the reverse strand, counting down.
TAATAACAGCATCAAATGTAGAAGATAAGATCCTCCTTTTCCAGAGGGTCTTTGAATGTTGACGTATTTATATTTATTTTTATTTTGTGCATCAGTGGGACAGTCCTGAACGAGGCTGGAACAACCACATCCATGTCCTGGACCTGGACACTTCAGCATGGAGTCAACCCATCACTCAGGTGAAGACGCGCAGCAGCGCCACCTTCTGGGCATTAATGCAAACTGGGGATGAACGATGCATCTGCAGTGACAGCTGTAGAGGTAGAATAAATGAATAAAGGAAAATGAATGAATGAAAAATAAAGAGAAAAAGAATCAAGAAAAAATAATAAAGCGTAAGAAAGAAAGAAAAAATTATGAGATTTATTTATATAGACCAGAGCATCGATGTCGACCCGGTTGGTCAGAGAGTTTCATCCCCATCTGGGAGGTTCTGAGTGGTTCTGGGAGGTTCTGAGTGGTTCTGGGTGGTTCTGAGTGGTTCTGGGAGGTTCTGGGTAGTTGTGGGTGGTTCTGGGTAGTTCTGAGTGGTTGTGGGTGGTTCTAGGTAGTTCCGAGTGGTTCTGGGAGGTTCTGAGTGGTTCTGGGTGGTTCTGAGTGGTTCTGGGAGGTTCTGAGTGGTTGTGGGTGGTTCTAGGTAGTTCCGAGTGGTTCTGGGAGGTTCTGAGTGGTTCTGGGTGGTTCTGGGAGGTTCTGAGTGGTTCTAGGTAGTTCTGAGTGGTTCTGGGTAGTTCTGAGTGGTTCTGGGAAGTTCTGAGTGTTCCTGTCGGTGTGTTTCAGGGGAACACGCCGTCCCCCAGAGCAGCTCACGCGTGTGCCACTGTGGGAAACAGAGGCTACGTGTTTGGAGGGCGATTCAAGGTGAGCTCTGCTCTGCTCTGTCCAGAGTCTGTTTGATTTCTGACTTTATTTATCCAACACTTTTATTACAGTAATATACTGTTAAGATCATAAATCCTTCAGATGAGCCATTTAAACAGTCTGAGCTGAAGGTTTACTGGGATTTTTTGAATTAATTATATAAAAATAGTCAAATTGAGTTACAGAAATGTAAACATTCAATATATTTTGCGCCAATCCTCCCAAACACTTTTATTGTTCTTCTCCAGAATTACAGACTGAATGATTTGTACTACATCAACCTGGACACATGGGAGTGGCATGAAATGTAAGTTTGAACCTGGACTGTGATAACTAGTGATTATTTTAGTTATCGATTAATCTATTAATAGGATAAAAAAATTGCCACGTTTTGCCAATTATTCATGTTTCTGCAGGAGCGTTCCTCAGCATCCTGTGGGTCGGTCCTGGCATTCCTTCACTCCAGTTTCAGCAGATCACATCTTCTTGTTTGGAGGTTTCACCACAGAGAGAGAAACACTCAGTGAGTTTTGTATTTGGATTCCCAGGCTGAGTGATCGTTTGAACAGGAAGTCATTCTGAAACGCTGCACCTCTCCTCCAGGTGACGCGTGGCTATACTGCGTCAGTAGGAACGACTGGAAGCCGTTTAAGCACAGCTACACGCAGAGCCCCAGGTAAGAATCCTGTCCTGCCGAACGCCGCCTCTCTCTGCCGAACGCCGCCTCTCTCTGCCGAACGCCGGCTCTCTCTGCCGAACGCCGCCTCTCTCTGCCGAACGCCGCCTCTCTCTGCCGAACGCCGCCTCTCTCTGCCGAACGCCGCCTCTCTCTGCTGAACGCCTCTCTCTCGCTCTCTCTTCGTTGCAGGTTGTGGCACACGGCGTGCTCCGGGCCGGACGGCGAGGTGTTCGTGTTCGGAGGCTGCGCCAACAACCTGCTGTCTCATCAGAGAGCTGTAAGCTGAAAAACCTCCAGGTTATGACCACTTCCTGTTTCAGACTGTCTCATCCTGTTTTCCTCCTCCGACAGGCTCACAGCAACGAGCTGCTGATTTTTAACGTCCAGCCCAAATCGTTAGTCAGGTGAGTGTTTAAAGCTTCAGGAAGAAACTTGTATGAAAATATGGTTTTCACATTTTTGTTAAAGGGACGGTATGAAGTAAAATCAACTTATTTTAACTTTTCATTACGTTTTAACTTTATTTCCTCATCTATGACTTTTGCCTTGATTCTTTCATGCATGTTTGAGAAATTATTTAATTACCATGGCAACCATTCAGCTGTTCAAAATGCCTGGTGGTACCTAGCCCTGCCATCGAGACACAGCTCCTCCTATGAGCTGCTGCTTCTGCCTGTCAGAGCAGCCCTCCCCCACTCTGCTCCT
>CAEGAG010263292.1:0-26327 GCA_903067065.1 Brachyrhaphis terrabensis | reverse complement strand
TTTCAAGATGACATGTCTGTTCTTGGTGTTGGATTTTATCAAATAAATTTCCCTCAAAAATGCGACTTATACTCCGGTGCAACTTATATATGTATTTTCCTTCTTTATTATGCATTTTATGGCTGGTGCGACTTATACTCTGGAGCGACTTATAGTCCGGAAAATATGGTATGCAACACTGTAATTTACTCCTTACAAAGACCACCCAAGTAAATACACTGCTGATGTTGCTAATGGTGATTTAATTTATTAAAAGAAAGAAAAGTTATCTAAACCAATCTGACCCTATGTGAAAATGCCACAGTAGTTATTCCTGGTGTCAGTGGTGAAATTAATCCAAGAAATGTGATTATTTTATAATTAATAAAGAGGGCTTTCTGTGTTATATTAAAATATATTTGATGATCTTTAACCTTTCAGTGTTGGAACTTGCTTAATCGATAGCAGAATTTTAGGAGTTCAGTGTTATTTGTCAATAACCCACCAATGTATCCAATGGGAGCATCTTGAAACAAGCTAGTTTAGCTACTTCACAATGATAAATGATAAAGAAAATTACTGTAAAAAAGGTCTGATTTTTTAACTCTAAGATACAGTTGACTGATTCAGTTTCCGATTCCAGTCTAGCAAATTGAGAGAATTAAATAAATATGTTACAAACTACTTTGACAGTAATACACTTAGGTATTACTGTCAGTAACCTAAGTGTTACTGAACACTTAGGTTCTCATGAAAACCTAAGTGTATTATGTTCTTATTTTTTCTGCTTTATGATTGTACTGATATTCTTTAACTGCGTTATTATGGGGAGCATCTCTGAATGGGAGTTTCATCAAAGTACATGAAGCAATGAAAACAGAAATCTAGTTTATTAAAGGGTTTAAGGTAATGCCAGAGGTGGTTGTTCTTTAGCATTAATCTTTAAGTGTTTCAGTGTGACTATATAAAAGTAGAAATGCGCCTCTATGTTCTGTCTCATTAATGTTTAAAAAAAATAGAAGAGGTGGAAACCCAGCTAAATATTGTTTTCTTGATATGGGTTAATTTCTTACTCCAGTGCAAAAACGCGGGGACAGTGTAAAAGCCTTAATACATTATTCAGCACCATCTGTCCACAGCACATGTTGTGCAATAAAAGCTGTCTTGTACCCTCTTCTCCTCTTGTCTTGTTTCTGTCTCACTTTCTCTCTCACTTCTGTGCACGTTTTTTATAATCTACCTCTTTCTTGCAGTTACATTGTTCTCATGTAGCCTGTGTTTGACTACACTGTCAAATCTCCCTCGTCTCATTTCCCTTCGACACGTTCTTCTCCTGATTCCCTCCCATGCACGAGCGTATCTGGATTTCAGCAACTCTTCCTTTGTTATCTACCTCCAAACTCCTCTCATTCTTGAACTTCCTCTCTCTGTCTCGCTCCCCACATAACCGTGCTGTCATTTCATAACACATCTATGTCATAGCTACCCCAGCCTGCGGGTCAATTACGATTGTTATCAACTCATCAGGACTATTGTGCAGGACTTAGCGAGTATCTATTTGTGTGTAGGTGAGGCTCACACAGTCTCGGTTTCATCAAGTCTATTGTAGAGGCTGACAATGCAGCAACCCTGAGAATCAGTTTCTTTTGTAGTCCTCATAGAGTCACAGAATACAGTATGTGGGTGGTTAAGTGTCTGACTATCTCTGAGTATAGGGATGCACACGTGTGTGTGGGTAGCATGTCAGTTTAGTACAGGGAAACTGACACTGGCAGCCCTTCTTCGCCATGGGAGGTAGTGATATTCCTCAAAGTAGTACAGTCTGTCTAATGCAAGAAAATTATGGGAGCAAGGACAGGTAGAAAAGGGGATGTTTGATCTATATCCACTGTTCACTCAAGCTAAAAACTATTTATACCCCAGGCAGGTTTAGATTCAAAATCCAAAATGGCTGCAAAAACATTTAATTTTTATTTGCTGCACAGTCTCTATGAGATAAAGAAAAACTTTCTTGTAAATAAAACCCGCCCTCAGGAGTGCTTCTTTCTCTCTTTTTTTCCAAAAATTGCAAGCCACAAAGACTTTCAATGACATTGGTGATAGTTTATAGAGGCAACACTAAGTCCTGGTCTTGGATGTGCTGACTGTTTTCCAACTCCTTCTTTCATTTGCTGTTTTACAATTACAACCAGCAAAGAATAATAGGTTTAAACTCATGTAATAATAAGTGTAGTAGCTTATCAATCTTTCCAGATCAACATGGGAAATAAATTATTTCTCAGTAAAAAAAACAGCCGCTAAGTGACAAGTATATTAAAATGCAATGTTAAGATTTCAGGAAATAGAGTTGTATTAAAAATTGCTGTTGGCAAGGGATGAAAAAAAAATATCGAAAAAGCAATTTCAGACATGTCTCAGTTTGTATTTTTCTATGTTCAGACAAAAGTGAGCAAAAATTCATCTATTTAGCTCATTTACTATTTATTTTCTGTGTGACTGAAATTTCCTATTATAAAAAAATTAAAATACTTTTGGATCTCTCCTCTCTGCCCAGGCAGTTTCCAAATGCAGTAATTTACTGCAATTGAGGTCAGGGAATATGTGGTACAAGAAGGATTCATCTTCCCAATCCTTGAGCCTCACATTTTATTGCCAGCAGTTTAAGAGCATGTTTAATGTCCAGCTCCAATTGAGAATTGGCCTTGTAGATCACCAGCTCAAAATTTACCTCTTGCTAAGACCTCCAGTGGCATGTCTCTGCTAATTAAGGCAATGTCCATATAAAACAGATCGACCTATTTTGGTTTAAAAGTTTTCCCAGTTCCTTTATTTTGTGGGTCCTTCATCGCCCATTTTCAGATGGTGAAAATTGCTGCTGTACATCTTTTGACTGGTACATATCAACACAAGCATATTCCCCCCATTTTGGTCCCATACGATCTTGGGCCAACCATTATTCAGGTAACAGTTTGTGTTATAATTTTGGAGAAGTCTGAACAAATAAAAGTTTTTTTTCCGTGCTACCTTACACCGTCGCTCTTCTTTCAGCCTCTGGTTTACCATTTTTTGGACAACACTAAATCTTTTTTACTCTCCAAAGCTTGAGAAGTGCTATGCTTATAAAATATTAAAAAAACAACTCCCACTTTAGTTATAAAGGGGCTTCATTCAATTTGAGTGCCCAGGAAGCTGGGATAAGTGTAGCCTGGGGTGTGCTCTATTTGGTGTTCATTCTGCTGTATTCAAAAAATAAATAAAACGCAGACAGAAAGTCACACAATACTAAAGTAACAAAGTGCAATTGGTTCTTAGGAGACAGAAATCTTGTGAAAGAGGCAAGTTTTATTTTTGCAAGGCAAATGGAGTATAATAAGTTGAAGAGTAGCTTCAAAAGAGGGTGAATGAAAACAAAAGTAACTACCAAAATAATTGAATAAGCAGAAAACATATAGTGTGCTGTTCTGTAGCTAGAAAACATTTGTTTATTAGTACATCTTTTTTCTTTGCTACAAACTAACTACAAACTACTACAAACTACTACTACTTGCTACAAACTAACAAAGAGCGTTGCCTCTACTGTTTTAGAATCGAGTGGCAGAAAGCCTCATTTGTCCCTTTACTGGGAATTTCCCATTATTGTAACTGTAGGCAAAAGACATAAGTTCATAGCAGCAAACAACCAAATAGAAAAGACACTAAGAACAAAAATATTACACAATTAAACACCTATACGCAAAGAACAAAATTAAAATTAGCTAAAAGAAAGGAAAAAAAGTATTTCTAGCTACACATGAGGGAATTTCTATTCTAGTCTAGCATACTCATTGCCTTCCTATGCAATTCCTGTTTGATTCTCATGTCTCTTCAGTGTAACTGAATTTGATTTCTGTAGTTGAACTTCGACCGGGTCAATCAGTGAACAGAAGGAGGAGTTGTGAACGATGACGTCAATTTTCCGTGCCGTCTTAAGATTGTAGCTTGAAGATGTAGCGTGGTAATGGCAAACAATGGAAGTAGAGAGCATTCTATTTCTGGTAAGCTTCATAGCGTCAGACTGCCATTTACATATCTCATGGCTAAATGTTAGCGATCCAGTAAAATGTAAAACTTCAACAGAAACCTGTGGTATAATATACGCTTTCACAAGTCTCTAAAAATCTAAATTACATACACTGTTCTACAAGGATTGTCAATTATATAAAAAACAAAACATATTTGGAGAATAACTAATAATATACTATTGTTTTAAAATGTCATGGTTTCCTCTTTATTTCTTCAAAGTAATGCCTGAGGCTGTAAGGGATTTTGTCCAGTTATGTGAAACGTACAATAAAGCTCACCCTCCCTAACTTCTACTGCAAGTTTGTTTCAACGCCATGAAACTTTAGCATTTCAACTGAAGGTTGTCATGCCATAGGAATTTCCCACGAAGATTTGGGATTGGCATTCTAATAAATCACACATATCTGCTGTAAAATTGCCTGAACGTTCCTTCACACACACAGACATTTATTAGACTCACACTCTTAGCAGATAAAGTGTATGGAGCCGTGTGCTCAGAGGGTAGCTTGACCTGTCTGGGTTGGTAATAGGGAACAAGATGTCTTGGTGGGCATATCATTTAACTTTGAAGCACAGTAGGGACAGGCCTCATCCATACAGGTGTAACTCTGTTATTCAGAATATCATCAAAAATTTCATTTTCAGGAATTCAGTTAAAAAAAAAAAAGGCTACACACATGAATTATATGAATTCATTACTTTAAAATACTTTAAGCATATATTTTATTTTTTATGGCTTGCAGCTAACTTGAAGCAAAATCAGTTTGCCGAAGGATTTTATTGATTTTATTTACTTTGTTGAAACAAGTAAGCAAGGACAACTTTATTCCCTTAAGTTGGTGTTTTTCAGCTCTGCTTTATGATTAGTGGGGCTTTATAGTTCTGTCAAAGTGCAATATTGTAAACTCCACATGGAATTAATAAATATCATCAAATCATATTTCAAAAAAATCAAAAAGTCAGTAATAGAAGCAATGGATGAACAAATATGCAAAGACCCAACGAAATGCAATTTAGGATCTTCACTTGGCCGTGTTTTCAACTTTGGTGGACTTTTTCAAAATTGCCAGGGTGGGGGCGATGCTTTCACAGGGGGTTAGTTACACCTTAAAATTAACTAAAAATAAATATTGAAATTAGCAACATGCAATGAACATTTCAATGATATTCATTTAGAGGCACTTATAGATACAGTTAATCAAATGTGAGTTTAACTGAAATTAATCAAAATCTCTTGCCTCCCAGTCTGAAATGATTTGGCATGCATTGAATGGAAATATAGAACAACCTAAAAGTAGTAAACTTCAGATTTGTTTCATTTTTATTTTTCAACTTCTTCTTTTTTGTAATTAGCAGTTTCGAGGATATAGAAAAACAAAACAAAGCAGCATCCACGGTTGTCTCCTTCATAAATGATTTGTGTTTTGTGTTCAAAACAGGATTAGAAGTATTCTCACAGCAATCCTGTTTAGCATTCATCGTAAATCCAGCTGAAAGGATTAAGGGAACTAAAGGGTAAATACATACAGTGAGTCTGTAATGACATTAGCCAACAAAGGAAATGGGGGCACATCACAGGTAAGTGACTCACACATTTCCCTGGTATTAGCTGCAAATCTAAAGGTGAAGCCATGCATAAGCATTGTTTATTTTTTTCCTTTTTATTCAAAACACTCTTTTTATGTTTAAATCATAACCTTTCATTCAGAACTGACCAATTATTCCCTCAAAAGGGTAATATTTATGAAATTATAGGTCAGTCACCCAAACAGGTTTGGTGTTTGCATACACTCTTCTGGTCAAGCTTGAAAAACTTTGCTTAACAAGGCGGCTTCATTAGCATAAATATATTAGCAAAAACTTCCTTCAAGAAAGCTGGAAACTAAGTTAGAGAAAAACCAAGGAGGGGTAACACCTCCAGAGAAATTTCTCGCTTTTCACTAAGTTTCTTCGAGTGACACATCTGTCATTTCCGGTAATTATTGCTGCATTATGGCTTTTACAGCAGGCCTTAAACGGCTTGAAAGGCTGCTTTCTGCACAGTCACAAGCCCTCTCGGTAATGCTCGCCATTAGAAATGACATTTTAAATCTGAACAAGACGACAATTAAAAGAATTGTCCTCCTGTTCGACTTGAAAATCCACGGACTAATTAAAACAGCGTTGCAATACAACAGTGGAGTCATGAACACTTTATCCTTCTCTCTGTATTGTTCTCAGTAATGTCATTTCATGTGCCTTTTTTCATAGTCTTATCTCTTCCACTGTGTGTATTGTTGTCTTTACTTTCAGTGAGGGAAAAAGACCTTTTAGAAGACAGCAGCTGAGGCCACATAAACACAAAGCACAAGCAGATACTGAAAAAGTTGGTAGGTGGGGCTTCTGTCTTTTAAAGCACACCAGCAGATGCAACACTTACACACTTTGAGATCACGACATCGAACAAATGTTCTAGATCTTACCATGGATGCACAGATGCAGTGTTGTGTCATCAAGCAGATGTACATTATGTGGGAGGAATTATCTGCTAAGTGTGGGTCAATGCAGCAGCTTTTTGTGTTCTGGGTTTTGTTGGTGTGAAAGTGCCTCTTATCTGTGTGAATATACAGCATGTGTAATCACTGGCTGAGTGTGTATTCCAGACTGGATCAGTGGTTGTAAAGTACTGCGTCTGCGACTCCGGACTGTTATCTGATACTATGTTTTTACTGACTGATAATCACTTCGCCCTTGAAATGTCACATCTTCTCTCAGCTGTAATGCTGACCAGTTCTGCGTTTACAATATGCAATTGTTATAAAGATCTTTGTTTGTTGATTTTGTGTTTGGTGTATCACAAATCCATTGGATATTAATATGTTTGTCATATTTATTCCCAGAGGATAAGAAGAAAAGGACTGAAAAGAAAAAACAAACAAATATTCTGGCACAATATCAAAGTTCAAAACTTTTTGTTGTCTATGAGAGATAAATTATCCAGATTGGGTAAAAAGTCAATCTCTCATATCTGTCAATAGTATATATATTTATTATATCTCTAACCCTTATTGTTAAGGTTACAAAGGTAACCTTAACAATTCAAAAGATAATGTTTTAAATCTAATGTTACACCTGGTTCTGCTGGAAAAAGGGCTCTACACATCATAGTACTTTATACAATGTGAACAGATATTAACTTGCATGTTTGACATTTGCATTGAAACAATTTATATGTATTTTTCATCAAAGCACTCTTTCTTTTCAGGAACTATAAGTAAAGGAGGTCATTACTTTCTCACTGGTCACTTCAGTCTGATTTTAGTACAGGTCTATAGCATGAGTGACTTTGAAAGTTAATCTTAAAACAGAAAGGACAGGTTTCCAATTTTCTCCGGGACCCAAAGAGGTGATGTGGGAGGAATTTATACAGGGAGGTTAGATCGGCTGGGAAGAACGGAGAGACAAATGCTGAATGTACATGAGAGGATGACTCAGTGGTGAGTGTTGGGAGAGTGGGGGGCAAAATAGGAGGGTGACGGAAACATATAATCTTTGTTGTTGACTATGTGAAAGACGCTACATGCACTTTCCTTTATTTTGTGTCTGTATTCAGTTTTTATTATTATGCCTTCATTCCTTTTCTAATGTCTAATCCCCTAATATGAAAAATTTATTGGGGCAAAATGTGGAGATGTCCTGCTGCTGCCTTTGCTAAAACAGATCCATCCTCCTACAGAGTTTCTGAATAAGTCATCAATGTGACAATGACGGAAGCTGTAAACTCAGTTTGAATCCATAGAAGCAAAAATACTCAAATGTGTCTCTCTCTTCAAGTTGCACGCCTGTGCCACTAAAATAGTTTTGTTGAAACTTTCTTGTGCAAAAGCAAAAGGAAACTTTAAGAAGAATGAATAGCTTAATTATCATCTTCCATTAAAGACATGATGGCTTTGGCAGCAAATTCAAGAAGAATGTACGATGCATTATTAAGAGAAAGGAGAAGTACTGTATGATGACATGAACATCGATGCTAGAAGACAGGACAACGGGATGTCAACTCAAAGACACAATAAGTATTATCTTAATGTTTAATAAACTAACAGATAGAATCGTATTTCTCCCTGCATTGATAGTAGCATGCAACTCTGCAAGGACAAGTAGGTATGGATAACGGATGAATGTTTACAGTGGTCACTGTTGGAGTTTGTGTCCTATCCATGAAACACTGGATAAGCTCAACACCCTCAACAGGATCACTGAGGGTGCCTGGTAGTACTCCATATATTTATTGGAGTTAGAAAAGGCATTCAAGCATGTGCTATGGGTAGTTCTATGGGATTATTTCAGATGTAGACGATACAAAGCCCCTTAGTATGGGCTGAGTCAGATTTGTTACAAATAAGTTTGGACAAGATTACAAAAAGCTTGGTATTTGATTCTGAGTCTTTACGCTTACTTGTGCCTTGTGTTTTCTAGCGTTGCCAATTTCTGTTTTTGCTGTGGATGTTTTTTTTTAAGTTCAAAGGCAGAATCAATTGACATATTCAGAGAAGCTTAAAAATAGTTCACTGACAATAACAGTAAAGAAAAACTACATTTGTCTCATTTTGTACAGTGCATTTAATTGTGGTTTTATCTGTTAGTATTTAGCATTAGATTACAACTTTCTTTTGCCTCACAGTAATCCTACTCAGATTATTGAAAGACATGATGATGCATGTTAAAACCTTTGCTGATGAGGGAGATGGGGACTCTCATGCCATCTTCTTTTGTAACGCAGTCCGTCTTGAGGCTGCAAACTCGAGTTTTGTTCATTTCCGCTTCGGCCGTTGCTCCAGTTAAGTGCAGAAAATTGTATATGCTACAAAGTTTGGAACATTCTGCAACGTAACGATGCCTGAAATGGGCGGCAGTGCTCAGTGTTGCTGGCTGCATGAGCCTCTCAGCCCATGGGTCTTAGTGATACTCTGACAAATGGAAAGTGCATTTGAGAGGACAGCATCCACCTCTAACTGACCTAAAGAGTTTTTCCCTACTCCCTGTTATTCTTCTTTCTGTTTAACTTTGTGTGTCCCTATTTTCCCACCTCTCTCCAAAGTTACAGGACCTTGGTGTCAGGTTAGTTGGGTTTTTTTTAAGTTCTATGAGATATGTGAGAGTGATTTAGGGTGAAATAGGTGCAAAACAAAACAAAAAAAAATATGTTTTTCAGCAAATGTTCATTTTTTCACACCACCTGATTTGTGCTATTCAAAATACCTCATCTTCCTCATTGTGGCTACATAATGGAGGCAGAATTCAATTAATTAAATTTGTCACCATGTAAGAAGACTGTTTACACATTCTGCCAGAGGCGATAAATTTCTCTGTGCTGCTCCTAGCAACACTATATACCAACGCCAGAGTGTAGATGTCCCTGCAACATGATCCTAAGAATCGCAGTGCAGCTGATTGTAAAAATATCTGAGGTATATCTTTAGGCTGTAACTAGCAGCAGGCAAAATGCTTTCACAAAATCTACAGCAAAACATAGAAAACAATTGCAGGAATGGACAAGCTAACATGGACGTGAGGTGATTGTCCTGTTAAGACACTGTTAAGACCACCTAGAAGCAGACTCTGTTGGACACTTTTCCTTTTACTCTCTGACATTCTGGATGTCAGCTCTGTGAATGAAACCAGATGTTGAGTAATTTTATTTGCATATTCCTTTCTGTCTATTCTTTCATTCTTTTCTGCAAGCAAAATTAATACATATTTATTCAAAATGAATAAATGTGAAGACTGTTTTCTGATTTGTTTCCAGCCATCGTGTGCGTGTGAGCGCCTGTGTATGTGTCCTTTATTTCCAGGCTTCATCAGTATTCGCATCTGATCATTATTCAGCAAGGGAGCCATTCACCTTTACACCAACTCTTCTGCTCGTTCCCGTTTGCTGCTTTTTGTTGATGCGTTTGACGTTTTCACTCTAATGATTTCTCCCACTTTTTCTCCGATTCGCTCAGCATTGTTATGTCCCTCTCCCTTTGTATCTTATTGCTTCTGTCTTTCCCGGCTCCCTCGCCTCATTTCTGCTTGTCCATAAACACCTTTTATTTTCTGTCTCTCTCTTGTCCTCTCTGTAGCGCTCCCTTCGTAGTGAATGGCTCTTGTGGAGTTCCAATGGGAGATGAGTCAGTGTGCAAGCACAGAGCTGCAGGCGTTATGAATGTGTGTGGGAATCTCTGCTACTGTGCATGTGGGTAAGGTGTGTGAGCATCTGTCTGCCTGTGTGTACATGCACAAAGGTCAGTCATGTCCCTCTGGCTCTAAAGCACTGAAGGTTATATTGAATAATTATTTCTTTCCTCTCAGACTTAACTCTCCAGTGGATGTGTGTATGATTACATCCTTTGAAATTAGTTTGTCTCTTGTTTTTAGTCCCAACCAATTTTGTGCAACTTAATCCACCTCCAATGTGGATATACAATCATCGGAAGTGAAAGTAATTACATGTGTTACTATATAACACAAATTATTTTATATCGACACAGATACCTTACCGTCGTCGTTTATTAAACAACATAATTGATGACAGTCAAGCTAGAGAAACTGCTACACCCAAAGATTTATACACTCTGTTGAACAATCTTCAGCAGCAGTTATTGAAATAATAATCTCAGTTTTTCTGGTGTATCTATGATCACTGTCTTGTTGACATGGTTATGGTAAAAAAATTTTACCTCCACATGCCTGTCAAAAACATTATCGTAGTTAAGATTTGAATGCTCACTCTATTTCTTTAAGGTGCCTGGGTCCATTACCTTCAAAATAAGCCCAGATCATCAGCCTTCCAGCACCATGATTGACAACTGCAATAAGCAGTTTGCGCTGTATGCTGTGTGTTTTAGGGCTGCATGATGTCAGAGAAACATTTCATTGCAATGCCATAGCTGCATATTGCAATATCAGTTAAGATTAACTTGCATACTCCTGACACGTTCCTTTCTTTACAGAAAGTCTGCTCCACTCTCAGCCGCTAGAGGTATACTGTAGATCAGGCGCGGGGATTAAAGAAAGTCAGAGTTTATGCAACTAGCTAAATGCCAAACTATGTTAGTAGGCAGAGCATGAGTGCTTGTAACTTTAACTGTATTGCAGATACTGATACTTCAATTTAAGTTGTGAATTCAATATAAATTCAATATCTTGGAAAGCTAAATTGTGTTTTTTTCATCAAATGCTGCCACTGTGCATTATAGTCAAACATTTTTTTCTCAAGCATGTTTTTAAGTAGTCTCTTAAGCTGTGCTACCAATTTTCCCTCTTGTGAAAAAATGCTCTTTACAGCACCAAGCACCTTCTTTACTGTAAATAAAGTCTGTGAAGTCTGAGAAATACCTCTTGGGCTTTCTCATGTTTCTCTGGAAATTGTGCGGTCTTACCTCAGGTTGAATTTGGCAAGAATGCTTTTTGAACATTTTAGGTGAACATATTGGTTTGAAAATGACCTTTTCAAATTAATGAGAAACAAAAGTTGCTAATCTAAAATCTTTGCTGTTGGCATTTTGTCATTTTGTGTATGATGCAGAAAAGAATGGAGTAGAAAAGTGCCAAACATCCAATGCTTACTCTCTTAAACCCTATTAAAACAGCAGGGGTGCGCTTACTAATTTTGCACACAACTTTCTGATTTTTTAAATAATTTTGTTTAATAAATGACCAAAATATAATGCCTATTTTGTGGGTTGGACTTAAATAATGTTAGAACCTGTTAAATGACAGATAATTTCAAAAATATTTACTCTCTTGATATAGATATCAAATCATGAAAATCCAAATAGCAATCATAATAGTATTTGCAATAATATTTGCAGTTGCACAAATCCATGTTTCTGCTGATATCAATACATTATTAGGAACCAATAATATTTTAATAAGTTGGAAAACTTGATAAACCAATTAAATAATTTATTTAAATTCTATTTGTCTTCATGATTACATCAAATGTATATAATATACATTTGATAACACTGGAAAATATTAAAAGAAGAAAAAGGATTATTTCAGAACTCCATACATCGACAGGAGATGTATGGTATTTCTTTAAATACAAAACCATATCAGTGCAGCAATACTGTGCCTATCAATGATAGTAGTTTATGAACATTGAAAGATATAAATCATCATTTCTTATATTTGCAGTTCCCATTTTCAAATTGGTAATTTAACCATTTTGCTCTTTTGGAAGGAGACAAGAAGATGGGGCAAGAGAGGAAAGAGCAAACCCTGAAAACATGGCAGCATTTGACAAATAAGTGGTAAGTTAACAGAATTTTACTTGATTAACATGTTTGCTCTCTGTGTGAAGAAATGAATGCATTTAATATTTTTAGGCTCAACCTGTAAGACTGAGCCAAGAATTAGAAGAGATGCCAGAGAATGGTAAATGTGTGTGCATCTTCTTAAACCTATTTTTACATTTTGGAGACTTGTGCGCCGTCTCTATGAGTCAGAGGTTATTTCAAGAATAAGCATCTTACCTGTCTTGACATTAGCAATTTTATGCTCATCTTTTTTACCATTTCAAGCAAGCCAAATGTTAGGTATTTATATGTTCGCTTTCACATTTTCTTGGGCTGCTTATATAATGTCACTATATTGGAAGTTCTGCGTAAATGTAACCACGGTCTCAAAGTTTAAAAAAATCTATTTAAACTTAATATCCCTTTAGGTAAAAATACAGACTTCAAGCTAAGTTTTTGGTGTCTACCTGCCATTTTGCACTTCTTGATGGATCAATGTTGGAATATCATATCTACAGCTGTTTTTGTTTTATTTTTGACCTAACCAATCATTTATACTTTGGAAACATCGATTCAGTAACTGCTACAGAATGTGATTGTATGCAGATAGATAATCATATAGTTGTATGACATCAGTATGAATGTTATAGGTATACAGCACTTATATTTTAAATAAAAAAATAGTTTGAGAATGGAGTTTTGAAGATCCTCACTTTTGATCTTTTTGTTATAAAATGTGCCTAATGACAAAAAGTAGTGTTAAATTAGATATAGAGTGTTAAAGTAAATATGTGAGGTGGTCACCTCTTCAAACGCTGACCATCAGCTAAAATATCTTTTTAACTCTTTCCAAACAGAGACATTTATCAGTAACTTTGACATCTGCAACGTTTACTTACGTATATGTTGCTTTGAACATTTTTTAACCTACTTCATGATTTCAGAAAGTTTCTGTTTCAGTTGTTTATTTGATTCTACAGGTCTGACAAAAATAAGATGCACGTGTGGCTGTAAACGTTAACTTGAATTCCTAAAAAATGTGGCCACTCACAATTGAGGAATAATTTAGCAATGACATTTTATTGGTATTCTCTCAAAGAATGAAATGATCACTTAAAAACTGCATTTTCTATTGCCTTTGGTTTCCTTGTGAGACATTAAAATCAGGTTGATAATCTGAAGTGTTTATTAACAGCGTTTAAATTAAATTTGTCTCATATTACTCTGAAAATGGATGTCAATATGGTGTGTGAGATTTTCAAAGAGCTATTTGGTTTTTGATCTCTAGAAAGTTTATACCCTGCGCAATACAATAGATTCCTTTACATACTGTATAAACACTGGCTGGGGAATACAGTATTTTGAAGAACGAACTCCATAACACTCATAACCAAACATATTAGATACACGCTGGTGCTCTGGGGGAAAAGGAAGCATCTGACAGAGTGAGTGACAGAATATTGCAGGGGAGGATGAAAGAGTAAAGGGAACCAACAAAGAAAGGCAACAGGAATTAAATATGAATGACGCAAAAATACTGAAGGAAGATAAAACAGTAAGGGAATGACAAATAATGTGAGGGAGAAATTATGCACAGAGACTGCCAAAGCACATTCATAAAGTATAAGTGGGTGGCATCAGAAAAACAACAAATGAACACTTAATATGTTGTCTCCTGGGAACACTCTGACTTAGAAGAATCGATAAGAAATGCGATATTTAGTCATCGGATCACAAAAGGTTGATAGAAGCATACCTGAAATCATGCAAAGGAAGTCGTGGGAAATGGAAAGCAATGTGGTTATCGTTTGGAGGGTGGCTGCCAGTCGAACAGTGTCGACACTCGCCTACTCTCCCTCTCTGTTGCTTCGCAGAGCAGAGACACAGTCGTGTCATGCACCAACATATTGCATGTTGGTGCTGAGCCATATGGACCGCTAGGGCCATCTTTTCCTCCAGGAAATAATAATATAAGGGGGCAGGAGGGTGTACAGAGAAAAAAAGCACGGAAAAAAAGGGCTGACGAAGCAAATTCAACACTTCGTCAGAGCGAAAAAAGACAGAGCGGCTAGGGGAGGTGTGGCTTTTGAAAGAAGAGACACAAAGACAACAAGCAGCAGAAAGAGATACAGTGAAACGAGAGACGATCGGAGCACGTAGGAGAGAGGAGGGGAAGCGAGTGGAGCTGTAACAGTATGTTGAATTATAAATGTGTTGGAAGCACGAAGCATGGTCTCACACTCCAAGCTCCCTCTGCCTGTGTGGGTAGTTCATTGATGTGATCTGGCATACAGACACACACACACAAATACTGTAGCAAGCCACTATTAAACAGTGAAATTGCTCGAAACTAACTGTCGCATAAGAAACACAAAACAAGCAACACGTTATATTTCTTAAAACATTTCAGTCATTTCTAAAATTTTTATCAGATTGCCATGGAATATCTATTGTGAAGCTGTGTGTAATTTACTGTCAGTTCAGAAGCTCTGTGAAGGCCTCAGAGGTTTGTCGGAGAACACGAAGACCAATGAACACAGTGGAAAAGTCAGCTTCATCACTCATAAAGTTGTAGGAATGTTTAAATCCGGGTTAGGTCTTGAAAGATTATCAAAATTATCCCAAGTTGGAATTAATATTGCACAACTTCGAACCTACCAAAACAAAACTTTCCTACTCTGGAGAGATTGGAGAGATTGGAGAGATTGATGGGTGGGAGAATGTGTTGGGACAACATGAAAAATATTCAAAATGTAGCAGGTTCCCTTCCCCACAGTGACATGTGGCGGTAGCAACATCATCCTGTGGCACTGCTTTTCTGCATCAGGGGCTACATAACCCTGCTCTAAAAGTTCTCCTTCGGCAGGACAACAGCCCTATGCATACAGATAGTGCCACAATGGAAATGGTTCAGATCAAAGCATATTCATCTGTTAGACCTTAATCCTTGTTGAGAATCTGGCAAGACTTTAAAGGGAATAACAGCAGACAGCAACAAACTTCCTTTTCGTTAAGCCCTTAATTTTGTATTAAAAATGTTGATCTGATTAAATAATCTTATGCACTATGTTTACAATTATGATAGCTAGCCAAAATAAAGGCCTAAGCAAAAAATCAATTTAATATCTTTCATTTAGTGAATTGAATTACTCAAGTAAATTAACTTTTATTTGCTAAACAATAAACTGTGGTTTAGGAAAATTTTCAGTAATAAAATGTACACTGACATTTTCTTTAGGTTGTAAAATGGATAAGTCTGAATCCCAACACTTTGCATATTCATCTTTGGCCACCATGTCCTTGTTTTCTTTTTCAACATAGACGGCAACATCCTGGGAGGGCGTATACAACCTGCTACACTGAGAAATCTGCAAAGTCATCCATTTAAAGTGTTGCAGAAGGGACAAGCTTTGCCAGAGGAATCCAGAGCAGGTGACCGGACCTTTATGTTGCAAGAAAGCATCATCTGACAATGAGGTGCACAGTAGCAAATTTAGAAAATGATATTCTGGCAAAGGCATGTAAAAAAACCAGTGAAAAATACAGATTTTTTAATTGGAAAATGCATCTTGAGTGTGCTGCTCTTCACAAAATTATACTCTTAAGTTATGACGCAGTTGATTCAATGAAGCATTCAAAAGCTCTCAAGCTGCTTTCACTGACAGCTGTCATGCCTAATACCCATGCGAAACTGCCAGAGAAAAGGATCTTGAATGGTCTGCGGTGATGTAGCTTGGATTCCAGCTGCTTGGCAAGATAAACAATATTCCCTAATAAGCTGCTTTGGGAGAAACAAATCTCACATGGTTTGCAAATTTAGTGAGTTAAGTTTTTTCAAAGGCTAATGATGAACTGAGTCACTGTAGTATTTAATTTTTATATTAAGTACGTTTTTGCAGAAGTAAAGCAGTGACTACCTGATTCATGTATCTCCCAGGGCAATTGCTGAGCTTTAAACAAGAACTCAGTTCAACTGGTTTACATTTTAATTTGAAATGATTGGTCCGATTATATAAACATCTAATTTTGGAAGAAGCTCCAATGACACAGAGTTTGACCGGTCGGAGATTTAGCTTGTTTCATAACAATGAATAAAAATTTGACAGTTTTAAAGTGCTTATTATGCATATTATTCTACTTTTTTTTTTTAAGTGGTAGTTTGATTAGCTAACTAACTAATCCAACTAGCTGGCTAATTAGTTGGATTAGTTACCTGCTCAGATATCCTGCCTGCAGTTTGTTGTTCAGGCTTTAGCCGATGATATTATCCAGGCTCATCTGAGCTGCAGGAGGTCCAGAAAGCAGGATGATGTTCAATATAAATGCACAGGCCATAGAATTAAAAGGTAAAACATATTAAGTGATATCCTCTAAAAGTTGCAGGCATTATTGTCAGCGTTTTTCTGACTTCATAAATTAAAACCACAGTTGTTTTTATTTTTTTACATCATCACAAATAAAAATAGTTTTTCAGTGTTATTTCATTGTGTTTTGTAAAATTAATGTGTCTTTTTGCTTTGAAGATTGTTAACAGACTTAATGGCACTTTGAGGCTTGAAAAACCATCTTAAGTATTTGAACTTTCATATAGGACAAATATGAGTCAGCTTGTAATAGCATGTGGGATGGCGTGATGGAAATTATGCACAACACTGACATTTTCATCTAAGCTCTCCATTTATTCACAGGGTCTGTCATGATGTAATTGAGTTTTTTTTTCTCCTCAGTTTTGATCAATTAAGAGATGGAAGGAGAGGAAGAATAAAGAAATAAAAATGACAAAGAGGGAAGAGGACAAATGCAGACAGGATAAAATTGGCTTAGATACAAAAAAATGGCAGATAGCAACAAACGGATAAAAAAATACAGCACAGTAGCAAGCAGCAGAAAGTTAAGTGATGACAAATAGATAAAAACAAAACCACCAAGAAATTAGATGAGTAACACTTCTTCTCTACTTGCCATTTCTTTGCCTGTATGTGCAATTTGGATGTGTGTGCACTTATTCCCACCTGGGAGCCATATTTCACAAGTAAAACTGACTCTTCTATTAGACCAAGGATTCCGATATTCTGCTGCTACAGTAAAGATCTGAATCATTTATGCTCAAAACAAGCTGAACACTCTTGATTGTTTTTTGATTCCTCCAGAAAGACCTCTTTAAGACCCAGCAAAAAACATTTATGCTGGATTTTTTTTAATGATGTGGTGAGTTCTGACTCTGATGTAAAGGAGGTCTACGAAAGTTGACAGGTAAATACCATAAATTATTCAGAGTTATTTTGAGCATATAAATGTAGTTCTCAAAATGTAACAAAAATTAAGACAAATTTGATTTAGATATAATAGGCTAGAGCTAAACTAAAAAAATAATGTCTGGATGAGAGCACTTGTCAGGTATTAATGGAAATGTCATAGATTTGTAATTTGCCCATTTAGGAACATAATCCTCCTCCCGCTCTGAGTCATTTTTTACTGGTTGGCAGGCAGGATGTCCTTTTAGAAACCTTTAAAAACTCCTTTCACCTTAACTAAACAGTTTTAAAATATGGAAATGACTTCCAATTTAGCACTTGGATTAATTCTAGTGCAATGACGAGCCAGAAAAACTCAAATCCATCCCAAGTGGAAGATCAAATACTTCTTAGGTTCTTAGGCATCTGGGTCACAGTGATAATTTCCTCACTGAGCAAAGACGGCGCCATGACTGAGATCTTAAATAGCTGGCTGTTACCTACACTGTTGGATAAACCTAAGTTTGTGAGAGCTGCAAATGTTGAAAGTAAGATGTAGAGTCTTAAATTTAAAGTATTTTAAATTAATTTCTTACCATCCGTAAAGATCATAATTAAACTTCCTTTCGTTTCCCATCACATCATAAATTTTGTTTGAGTTTTGTCAAAAAATAAGTCATTGAAGCTCTTCTGTCATCTAGTTGAAAATATGATGCACTGTAAATGTAAAGCACAAAAAGGGTAAGATCTGTGAGATCAAAAGCTAAGTAGTTCTACTAAACCTATTTATATAGAGAGATAAAAATTATACTGCATCCCCCCTAAGGGCTTCAAACTGTTATTTACCTGAAGTACAATGTAGCAATCAAAGAAAATAGTGCAATCTATGCTCACAGCGAGGGAACCTAGGGGAGTATATGTTTGTCCAACACATCTTGAAAATACACATTTTGTTTAATTTCACTGTCTAGCCATAAGGTAAATCTAACTGAGATTATCTGCTGAATGATAACAGGCCTTAGTCAATTGGTTTGTCCATTTTCAGTCCTCCCCCTTAGTTTTTACTTGCCGGTGGATAGTTATACCTGTTTTTGTCCTGCGACATCACTGCAGCAGTTTTGTTAGATTATTTAAAAAAGAAAATGGGTCCCTTATGAAGCGCTATTTTTTTTCTCACGTTGGACAGAGAACAGATGGGAAACTACAGCAACTCATGAGGAACTAATTGGTATCAACAGGTACAAACCAGCACATGGTGATAATTTATTTTGCAGCTATGAGGCTCTACATTTGTCAGTGATTATTTCTGCAAATAAGTAGCACTCTAACTTAGTGTACCATATGCAATCAATTACAGAACCTTAGAGTATTTAAACTGTTACTGATCTTGTTTTGCTTTTTGTTATACTGACATGAGTTACAGCAAACAAATTAGAAGTTATGCTACAATGGGAGATAAGAATAACTGGTACATGTGTACTTTCCATGGACAGGAAAATATTTTATTATTATTATTATTATTTAATATAATATTATTAATAATATAATATTGTTATATTGGCTTCCAAAGGAATAATATGTAGGCATAAAATGTTTATCTCTTAGAACAGCAGGGAGAATCAAATGGCAATTTCAGGGAGAACTCAAAAGGACCATCTTGACCTCTGACATCAAGCACTTTCTCCCAGACAGGTCACAAAGGGTAAAACTTTCTGAGGCAAAAAGGTTTACTTTTCAAAATTTTATCCTTCAACGTTGGGAGGTCAAAGTCTGTGTCTGAGTGTATCGTAGTGATGGAAAAGAAAAGGGCTTTTCTCAATGGCAAAATGGCTATGCACTTTATAAAGCATAAATAAAATGTACTGATAATTTGTTTGTTTTTTTCTTACACTGACTTAAAAGACTGCATACGTTGGCTGAAAAAAGTGGTGTGATAGAAGGAAAATGTAAAAATTAGAATACATCAGAAAAAAGTAGCAAATAATAATAATTAAAATAATAATTAATAATTAATTAAATAATTAATCTGAAAAAATGCAGAAATAAGAAATGTGAATGCTACAAATACTTTACAAATCCACATTACAAATACATTCAATTTAAAAGCCTATCTTCTAAAATGCATGAGTGTTGTCTATGCATAAATACAGTTATTAATACAAGTAGTGAAAAAAAACAAATTTTACTCAAGAAAAAATGGGAGCATTGTGAAACTGAAAAAATGATAGTACTAGCATTTTTTATTTCGATACTTCAAAACCTTGAAGGTTAGTGTAGTTCTAAATTTTACATGCAATTTATTGTCTTTATTTAGAATGTAGCTATTTTACATTCAGCTTCTCCAGGTAGCCCTGGTAACACTTTTTCAGCACTTTTTATGCTTAAAGCGCGTGTTTTTTTTTTTTTTTTATCAGGATACTTGCGAGTAACCTTTGTATTTTTTGCCCCAAAACTTGATTTCATGCTTGGAGCAGTAATCACACCTTCTTTGTTACACTTACTTTAAAGCTTTCAAAAATAATGGCTGCTCAGACAGAGGATTTGGGTAAACTGCTGTTAGTTAGTTGTGCCTGTGTGGGCATTTTCTCACTTAATATAATCACAATCTGTTTTACTTAAATTGTTTTCTAAACTGTAAGATTTTTATGAGTAGCAAAGTGAAGTTTGTCTCTGAAGAAACAGGAACTCGTGATTTACTGATGAAATCTTCTTAAACATTGGTGATCTCATAAAAAATAAGTATAATTTTTACGACAACTGTAAGCAGTTAACAACAGGTTTCAAGCCCAACCCAGGATGGGATGCTGGGTGGGATGTGTTTCTTGCACACATCCCACCCAGGGTCCTGTCATCCTGGTGTTGACGAGTCTCTCTGCACATCGACCGAGTGGGGAATTTGCAGGACAGTACTCGCTGTTGAAAGGTGTTGCTATTACAATACATCTTGCCTATGGGTGCTAGTGTAACACATTTAAACATGTCTGTGGTGCAGAAATGCATTAAATCATTAATTTCACTAATCTCTGTAATGCAAAATGTTTATCAACACTTAGATTATTCAGACTTCTAAAACTTGTATAAAGTAAAGAATAATGCCTGGTGTAACACTGGTTTAATCACTGTACAAAGTGCTCACAAAATTGCCTACAAAGGTTCCTCTTTTGATGCTGGATCTCTTTATGAAACAAATTCAGGTCAGCTGACACTATCTTTCTAGCTCAGAGAAAAATAAATCAATTCTAATCCTCGTTTTCAGTATTCTCCCCCTCAAGATTTTGGCTCTCCTAAGGAAAAAGTAGATATTCAAGATGAGTGTTGATGACTGCGTCCACAATCTCCAAGAGCGTGTGTAATAACTCATTCCTCAGAGCTACTGACTCATATAAATTCAATTTCCTCTCAGCCAAAGTTGTCAACACTCTAATATTCCTGCAGGGAGGGTGCTTCAAAACACAACTCCTGACCTTCTGACAAGTTGTTTGTCCTGTTCTAAGGCAATAAATTTACTTTTAACAGGGCATCACGAGAATACAAAATGGAATTTTGCTCCAAAATGAACGTCAACCTGCACAATACCATCACTCACAACAATACTCCAGATGAGTTATTCTAATTTATCAAGACATACTTGTAATCCCACTATCATGGCAGGGCTCTGAGTAGTATGAAAGTGAAATTCATTTCATTCAAGCTGTATGACCGTAGCTATTGTGATTGTACATTATCTTGCAAAACAGGAATAATGTAATAATTACACATAAAAACTGTGGTTGCACCTCAGCTTTAAGCCTGAATCATGATAGAAAAACAACTCACTATGTCCTTCAGCACACAAAAGAAGCCACACAGTCAAAATTTTGGTAGTAATTCAAGTAATACATTAAGAAAACATTTACTTAACTGAAGGGTGCCTGGTAAGTCAAGGTTTTGTTTTTGCTCTTGAAATTGATTTGGTTCAAGCAATGATCTCAATCATGCAGTGGGTAAATTTTTAGCTCAATGAAAAAAAAAACTGGGATGAGTGAATCAGCCGATTTAGATCTGAAGCTACAGTTTTTAGCGGAAAAGCTCTGGGCACTCAAGCGCAAGGGTCAGGATCCGCTTAAGTGGAGGAGGTTGGGGTATCTTGTGCACAAGTTATGCTGGGATGTAGCATAAAACGAATGCTTTGGGATTATGTCTGCAGTAAACAGGTGCAGCTCTGGCCTGGCGTGGTGAAGAAAGAGGAGAACCTTTAAGTGAGGTTTTCTGTTCAGGAGTATGTCCATTTTCTGACCCTTACTTAGGGACGTGGGACACGGATAATGACCAAAAGAATAAGATCTGAGTGGCTGATCTTATTCTTCTTTATCTAATTGGAAGCTACTTTAAAAAAAAAAAAAGGGTAGAAAAAAAGTGACCACAGCTGCTTTGCTAAGCAGTTACTTTGGTTCGTTAATTTTCTCCAGCCATCTGAAGTCTGATTTGAGGTGTGCTCGACTAGATTGCTGTGCAATTATGCATGGCTGTACACTAAGTTTACCTTGATTAAATCCTCTGTAAACGGCAAAAGACTACTACAGAGCGCAAAGACCAACTGCCTTCTCGCTTAAATAGGGCCCTGATGGCACAGCCGGAGTGAAATGTGTTTCTCGCGTATTTGTATGTGGAAGTAGGTGTGACAAATTCACTCCAGCATTTGGCTGTCTCCTTCACTTCAGGGAAGCGTCAGTCTGATTTAACTAGTAGCTGGAAAATTGTGTGGCTGTTCAATATTTAATTAGTTTGACAAGGAGGTGTGAGACCGACCTCTAATTCCGGAAATATTGCCTGATTGCCATCTTGGTTCCAAATGTTGCAGAAAAATAATACAAAAATAAATAAATGGATAATAAGGGCTACGGTTAAGCCCCTTACCTAACTGATTTTCCTGCCCTTCTTGCTTTTGGCCACAGCATGTGAGCTCATTTCAGTAAGCACAATTTGTTTTGATTGTGCAGGCATGCACAGATATGGTAGAACCAAAAAAAGAAAAATTATACACATGCCACCATGCTCATGTTAGTACATATATATAGAAACTAATTTACTTTGTCAAATGCCAACAACTACATGGACACAAAATAGGCCAGGAGAGAGTATATAGCATATTAAACTTGTTCAAGATAGGTAGGAAACTAAAATTAAATCTTTAACTGCTGGAGTCGGCTCTACACTGGGGAAATCTATCATTTTTATGGTGGTTTTATTTTTATTGAAAAAGATAGAATAGCAACTTGAAACTGAATATAAAAAAAGATGAGAAATAACTATTTGATCCAGAAGCCATACACCTTAAATCACTGAAGAAATATTTGTTAGCACAAGTAGATGTTTTCCTGTAGTTGAACAACAGGTTTGCACACCACCATTTATAGATGTCATTGAGGCAACTTATTTGTTGTGTTCTGCAAACGGCTGGTTAGAATGATATTGTTCCATCAGTCACTCCTTTGTTGCCTTGGTGATGGGTTTTTGTACTTTATGACACTATTCAAAACCCAACTTTAGTATTTTGAATGGAAGAAGGTTCTTGTCTGATGCTACAGAAGACCTTTGCCTCCAACGTCCATCCATTACCCATTAATGTGCTTCTGTTCTTCAGTACCTTTACAAAAAAAAAATTGCCACTCATAATCCTTCCTTTCTTAAGCTTTAATATGGAAATTGTGTTTTTCAAGTCAAGCTTATTCTTTTCCTCAATGAAAGGAAGTTATATTTGATGCTAAAGTAAATGCACAAGCAGGCCCTCCGACCATCACCAGCTGTTGGCACGTTTTGCCCAAGGACACAATGGCTGAGACAAACTATTTCCTCCTGAGTCACTACAGCCCAAACAGTTCAGTTTGGTTATTCACCTGATTACAGTGTTCTCTCTCAATAATTTTATGAGCTGTTTTTATGTTAACCGGCAAACAAAAGACAGGCCCCTATGCATGTTTTCTAGATAATGGCTGCAATCCCTTATATAATGAGTCGTGATTTGACTTGACCTTTCTAATCGCATAAGGCGTATTTACGCCTTATGTGATAGAATATATGCAACATTTGTCACCTATTCACAAATCTTCTTGCTACAAGTAAATTTCAGCCTTCTTTATATCTACTATGTAAACAGCTTTTTGTTTTTTGGAAATGTGCTGGAGAGATAAAACTGAACCACCTAACAGCCAGAGATCAGCATTAAATTTATCTGACCGACTCCCAAAAAGAACTTGGCAGTTTATTTTACTGAGGCGTCTCATTTTTCTGCATTCTAGGTAGCTAATCAATAGGGTTCCGTTTGAAAAGGATGAGATCATTGGCCTTATCTCTATACACATTTATCACAGGAGTAGTTCTCCTTTGTTTTAGCTTGACTTCAGTGACTTTGTGTTATTACCACACAAAGAACAATTACTATAACATTTTTAGAAGATTTTTTTGATAGGATAAAGAGATTTCTAGAAATAAAAATTAACTGTTTACAAGGAATAAAAACAAAGGTTTCAGAAAAACGAAACATTCAGAATGAGAAGGAATTTCAGCACATATTTAATGTCAAATCTAATGTTTCTTAAAAATTAAATAATGGCCTGTCATGACTTAATTCAGTTTGCTTCTGATTGTTGCAGTGAGCGTTAATACCATAGTGCAATCTCAAGAGCTGTCTGGGACCTTCTGAATGAGCAGCTTATAATTATGATAAGGTTAAAGGTACATGAAAGAATATTTTAAAAATTAGTCATTCGGTTGTTTTTGACTGGAGGAATTCAAAACAACTGGTACATGGTTTAGGTCTGACTGCAAAAAGGAAAAGATCTTTGCTTTTTGTGGATATGAAAGTGCATGTCTGTGCAATAAGAGAGTAGCTTATATGCTACCGTGGGAATAATATTCACACAGTAGCTAACCATCGCCGTTGGACAAAGTCACATTACAAATACTCAAAACATACCAAGAATTCCACTAAGGACTGAAAACTAAGAAGTGTAAAGTTTGTTGGACTATTGTTTTATAAAGTTTAGAAATAATCCTGCTAGTGCTACCGCAAAGCAACAGTAAGGTAATGGAAAGTTGAGTTATTGGATGTGACTAAATGCATGTGAAAGAAAAGTCAGTTCCTACTGTATTTATTGGTCCTTTTTATCCTCATTCTCCATGTAAAGTACTTAGCATCGCTGCTGTTGATGCCTTGTCATGTTGTTGATTTACTTGCATGTACAGAAGCTAGCCATGAACAGACCAAATTACTCATGCAAATCTCTTACAATCCTTCTGGTTTTCCCCTGTTTCTCATCACTATTTGTATACCTCTTATTTTATTTGAGCGAGTGTGTGCTTGTGTATGTGAGTCCAAGGGTGGTTGCAGCCTGTAATGGGATTTGGCAGATTATGCTACATTGTTGTAATGTCCATGTTTTACAAATCTCTCCCTCCTCGGAAACCCCAGCGCCAGCAGCCTCGCAGACGATAGGAGATGAGGTAACAGCTATCCCTTTTTCTTCACCCCCTACTCTTCCGTTCTGACTTCATTTACTTTTTCTTTTCAACCTTCAGGTGTAAACAGTTTAATGGAGTTATGATCTGCCTCCAACATCACCACACCAGCTGGCAAAAGCCTCATAGTTGTCCAGCATCCAAATAGGAAAGTGGCAGGCACTAATACATTTTTCAGAAGCCATTCTTTTGCAATTGATATATTATGGGACCATAGCAGCACTCTTACATTTGCACTTTTATGCAGTCCAGAGGAGGTTAATGAGGGTCTTTTCACACTGCACCACCACAGCTCTTGCCAAGTGAATAATTACCGGAATATTTCATTCTAGGCAGAAAACACTCATCTAGTGGCTTACACACAGCAACTGCACTGGAGCTGTCAAATAGGGTAATGCTGTCATCTGTTGTGCTCTGGAAAAGTATTCAAACCCCTTTAACTTTTCACATTTTGTGACATCACAACCACAATTTTCACTGTCTTTTAGAAGGATTATATAGATAAACAAAAAGTTGGGGGTACCTATGGAGTAGAAGGGAAAAGCTGCATGAGTTTCCCACATTGCAGGTCTTAGCTATTTAGTTACACTAAGCACAAAATGCTTTGTGGTCCCCTCCCCCCCATGAGATGATGGAACTTTCTGGTCTTACTGTATTAGTGTTTCAGTTGAAATATGTGCAATAGAGATGATGGAACTGCAGACGCATAATACTTGAAAAAAGGTGAACAGAGGCAGAAGTTATTTTTCCAAATAAAAGTCTAAAAAATACTCCAGAAACAGCAATTAAAATGAGGAACAAAACAGAGAAAAGCCGCATGCAGATCACGAATAGGCAGAAATTTCAACCTGTAGCTAAAGGGAGCTCGGGAAACTAAACTTAGGAGGCTGAATAGAAATGCATGACACACGCGTCATATGTTTATTTGTAAAAAACTTTTGAAAACAATGTAAATTTTCCTTTACACTTAATTATGATCTTCTTAGCTTTTATTTATCACATAAAATGCTCTGGTTATTTAAAAACAACTTTATTTTAGATACTTTTTAACTTCTAATTCTTAGTATAATGTTTGATTTTAATCATCTTTGTTATCCCTCATAATCTCCAGAACATGATTTTAATTTTTTTTTTATTTGTCTCGACTGGTTTGGCTTTGAAAAAACACAATAGCAATAAATCTATCCCAGAATGAAAAAAAAAAAGGCTAAATAGTTACACATAATGTAAATTTAAGAATCTGTGGAGTGCACCCCATATATATATATATATATATATATATATATATATA
>CAEGAG010263286.1:0-31014 GCA_903067065.1 Brachyrhaphis terrabensis | reverse complement strand
CTCTCCCAGGTTCACTTCCATGTAAACTAACTGTGTGTCTCACAAAGATAGAATTCTTTCTCCACCATTCTGTCTCACACACACATGACAGTTGGCAGAGGATCCATTACCATAGCAACGGAACAGAAGGGCAGACCAGCTGATGAGGACTCTCAGCACTCAGCTAGAATTTAGAACTTCTTGTGTTTTGGGCATATTATAAGTAATTTTAACCAACCATTGTTACAGACAGGATTAGTGTGGCAATTTTAAAGTAAGCTTAATGAAAATTTCAAAATAAAAGTCAAAAAAATTTTACATCACGTAATTGTTCTCTTGGACATTATGTGTCTTTTTAAAAAAAAAATAAAACCACTGTTACACTTTGGATTAATTTGGCAATTTAACATGAAGTTTAATGAAAATTTCAAAATAAAAGCTTTGACATTTTTTAAATCATGTCATTGCTCTTTTGGCCATTATATAACTGACTTAACTGAACCAGTGTTACACATTTGATTAGTGTTGCCATTTAATATGAAGCTTACTGAAAATTTCAAAATAAAAGCCTCCATATTCTTGTCTGGTTAGTGCACCGCCATAGGCGGTGCAATAATATTAGCTTGCATTATCTTTTTCTCTCAGGTTAGAAGTCTGCCTTGTACAGCAAGGGAGAGCATTAGCATTAGCACAAACATTAGCATGTTACTGCTCCCCCTAGTGCACCGCCGTAGGCGGTACAATAGTATTAGCTTGCATTATGTTTTTCTCTCAGGTTAGAAGTAGCATTAGCCTTTTACCTAAAATAAGGCATTACCTCTATCTCTTACTTATTAGCCGTGTTTAGTATACTGAATGGAGTAAGTAAATTACAGGCAACATCCAAGTGATACCCCACATGCGTCTGACAGTATTCATGCTAACATTAGCATTTCAAAATAAAAGACTTGGCAATTTTTACATCAGGTAATTGCTCTTTCCGGTATTAAATAAGTGATTTTACCCAATAAATCTTACACTTGTGATTAATTTGGCAATTTAAAATTAAGCTCACTGAAAATTTCAAAATAAAAGCCTAGACAGTTTTATATAATGTCATTGTTCTTTTGTCCATTATATAACTGATTCAACTAGACCACTGTTACACATGGGATTAGTGTTGCCATTTAATATGAAGCTTACCGAAAGTTTCAAAATAAAAGTTTTAACAATTTTTACAGCAGGTAATTGCTCTTTCCGGCATTAAATAACTGTGGTATCAAAACCCACAAAAGTTTTGATACCACTTTCGTGGGTGGGCACGCAGCGGTACGAGCCGCATTAAGGTCCACGGAAGAATAACTAGAAAATTCCTGAAGAAGTTTAACCGGGGCCTGCCAAAGTGTGCCCGTCAGTTTGGACCCAGCGTTCTGATCCTAAAAATTAGCATCAATGCTAAGTTTAGCTAAATGGTAGTCAATAGCCATTGCAGAGTCACATGCATGTTGACTAACATGTACTTGCACCATTCAGTATGTTAAAATTAGGTAAAATTATAAGATAAAATTAGCCAAAATGCTAATGTAAGCCTAAATGCTGTCAGTAGCATGTGGGGTATCATTAGAATGTTCTATTAGATTGACTTCTTACATTCAGTGTCCAAAACATGGCTAATAAGTAAGAAAAATAGCTTAAAGCTTATTTTAGGGAAAAGGCTAATGCTAATGTTTGTTTTTTTCTGAAAAAAATACATTTAAAAGTAAATGTATCAAGCTGTTTCGTAGGACAGTCGCCGAGGGGAAAAAAGGACGCTCCCGGTGAGAGCTGGACTTTAGTTTTCTTTTTGGGGATTTTTAGTGGTACCACTCTTTTTTTTTCCTCATCTTTTTTGGGGGGTTTTGACATTTTGGATTTTTTCGTTTGGACTGGGACATTGGATTAAAACGGAAAGACAATTCCAGGACGCTGTTTTGGGTTTTCCAGGATGTGGGACTCTATTGCGGACAATATTATGAAAAGAGAACAGGAATATTTGGACATTTAACTATTTAAGTTGTTTTGCTGACTTAAATTGAATGATTAAATCTAACCTATAATTATTCTTGAGAGATTTTTGGTTATTGTTCTATTTATTAGAATAACTATTATTTATTTCTTAGTATTGTGGTTTCCTGAATAAACCACTGTTGCTAAAAATCAACAAATTTCATATTGAGTGGTTGGATATTTATTTTCTTATTAAAATTAAATGAGGTAACACATTTTACCTGATTTCCTGTGATAGAACCCCCTTGAGTTTATTGTGAGTTTTGCTTTAGAACAAGCCAAATTTTACATGCTCTGGGAGAAAATGATAAAGCAGGCTAATCTTATTGGAAGAAAAATAAATAAAGATATAAAGAGACATTCTATTGGGTGTAGAACAATAGGTGCCTGCCATGCAAGTCCCCAAAAATGTTATTCAGGTAATTGTAATCAATACTACAAGTGTTGCGTTTGAACATAGCTAACAACAAAATTAGTAGCCTACTTTTGTTGACAAGCTTAACGTGATAAGTTGGCATTAGCTAGTCATTTATTTAACATCTGCATCCAACAGCATTACTCAACTCATTGTTAGCTTGAGGGATAAACTGTGCAAAGTTCTTTGCCTTTTGCTGCCGTGATTCTAACACATACCTGTGCAGCTCCACACAGCAGCAGCATATCTCTGTTGCATGGTTGTAAAACCAGCGCGAGCGTCTTAGCACTCATGTTACATTTCAAGGCAGCGCAAAAGAACATGTTATTGCCATTTGTATCATGTATGATACCTAAGTTTCTGTGGTCTCTGTTTTTACACCATGACCAATACTTACCCAAACAACCTATTGTATATAATTTGAGACTTGTATTCTGCCATCTACTGGATTATCATTGCACTGCAGGCAGAAAAACAGTTTTTTTTCCCTTTCTTTTCAAATTGTCTTCCTGCATGAAATTTTTCATAAGTGTTTTCCAGGAAAGTCTTTGCCAATTTCAGACAACTTACAGTAAAAATAATAAATGCATTGTTATTTACTTTTTTAAATTAACGTTTTATGTTTTTAAATAATGCACAATTAATTAGAAATGTTTTTGTTATATTACATTTAAGTCGTGTTAAAATTTGTGTGTCATATTTGGTACTGCAGGTATTTAAGGTGCTTTATCACTGAACAGTAATATAATATTTATATAAAGTAAAAAAATATCAAACTCAAACCATTATTCTCCTCCATACCTGTGTCCTGCTGCGTCCATCCTCACCACTTCAAACCCCAACTCATGACAATTATGAGTTTTAGCGTATCACAAACAGCAATTTTTATTTTAGCTAATAGGAAAATTACAACATATTTAGCCCAACGTGTTAAACTAATCTTGGATCCGTTGAAAGAACTACTGTCCCAGCAAGGTCTAGAGGAACTTATCCATGCATTTATCTTTAGAACTCAAATATCTGCCTTAAAAAATCCATCCTCCAGCTACATCTCATCCAGAGCACTGCTGTTGGCGTGCTCACTAAAAGCAGAAAGATAGGGTGCATCACCCCAGTTCTAAAGTTCCTCCACTGGCTACTTGCAGCTCAGAGAGTAGATTTAAAAATACTGTTGGTTTATAAATCACTGAATAGTTTAGCACCAAAATACATTAAATATTGCATCAAGATTCCAGACCTCCCAGGTCTTCTGGTTCTGGGCTGCTCCTCATTCCTAGAAGAACCAGAGCCAAACATGGAGAAGCAGCATTCAACTTCTGTGGAAAGAAACTTATGGAAAACAGCAGAACCGCTGATACACTGTGTTCCTCCAAGTCAAGTCTAAAACCCAGAGCTGCCCTTGATTAAAACAGTTGCAATCCAGTTTTAGTCCAGATTGCAACTGTTGTTGCACAGGTACCCCTTTGCTTCTCGTGAGAGATTTAATACTTAATACTCAAGTGGGTATACTATATACCCACTTGATATCCACTTGATATCAAGTGGATATCAAGTGATATCCACTTGATATCACTTGATATCAAGTGGATATCAAGTGATACCCACTTGATACCCACTTGATATCAAGTGGGTATCAAGTATACCCACTTGATACCCATATCAAGTGGGTATACTATATACCCACTTGAAGTTTAGACTCCTCACGGGCCGCAGAGTACAAACCACAACAGAATTCATAGAGAATCTTTTTAGCTGGATAATAAAGGAGAGTTAACGACCTTCATCTGAACATCACACCTCTCTTCATTCGATAGGCTGATTAACTAGAACGAGGGTTAGGTGGATAAATATTCTCACGATGACGCCCCCTGCCTCATCCAACGACTGGGCAGTTGAATAGGGCGCCAAAGGCAATGCGCTGGAAGGAGGGTTAGGGTTAGGAGTAGGTGGATTTTACCTTTAACCTCCTGGCTAGTACTGTTGCCATACTTATTTCATTGGCTGTCTGCTTGATTAGATGATCTCAGATCCACCTTTGCCTTGGAGACATTATGTCATGGTGTCTGTGTTCTTTTCCCAGGGCTGCTTAAAGGTCACCCCCATCCTTTAGCCCACTCACTCTTCTCTCAGCAGTCTGAATTCCTCCTTTGAGTCGTCCATCTGTTTCCTGATCAATACACTCTCTTCCTTGGTTCCCCTTTATCCCTAACCTTTCCCCTACTGTCTACCTCCAACACAACATCAGTGATCTTTGATTGCAGTTATATGTTATTTCTGATTATAGATACATTTAACATGATTACTACTTTGATTAGTAATCAAAGTAGTAATTTGATTACTGCCGTAATTTGATCCACGGTCTCGCTGCTTCGTGGATTTTTTGTGCAGTTTTTTTTTCACAGTGCATTGTATTCTGCGTCCTGATTGGCTAAACAATCTCTGCGCTTCTTCTCTACATGTGCGCCAATAACGTTACGGTATTTAAATATAGTGAACCCTTGCTATAACGCGGTTCACCTTTTGCGACTTCAGTTCGTAAAAAAAAAATTATAAAAAAAAAATAAACGTTTATACGGTACTTTTATTTGTTAAACAAATGCTTGGGCCTGTTAAAAGGTTTTGTTCTTTGGTTTCAATATATTATGGAGTATTTCACCGTATAATAATTGTAAAAAAAAAAAGGTTTCTACTTCGCGGATTTCACCTATCGCGGATTATTTTTGGAACGTAACCCCGCGAAAAATGAGGGTTCACTGTATACTCTATACTACTATACAATATAGTAGTATATACTTTGGATAATTACAAAGTATTGCTGTAATTATCCAGAAGTAATGCTTCTTCATAGTCCTTTTAATCTGTAGGCCAGTCACAATGATTTTTCTTAATTCACGTAATTTTTTGTTATGTTAGAATATAAATTTTTAAGTACTCTTTTATTTATTTATTTAAGTTTATTTGATAGGGACAGACACACATTGACATAGACAAACTGAACAAAACAGCAGTCTCATGTTTGCATCGTAGTGCAATAGCAACAGCTAATTCGCAGCACTTGTCACTAGATGGGCTTTTAAAAAGTACCTTTAAAAATCGAAGTGATAATTTAAAATAGCACAACA
Organism: Brachyrhaphis terrabensis; assembly: GCA_903067065.1. Classification (NCBI taxonomy): domain Eukaryota; kingdom Metazoa; phylum Chordata; class Actinopteri; order Cyprinodontiformes; family Poeciliidae; genus Brachyrhaphis; species Brachyrhaphis terrabensis. The sequence continues at coordinate 25,473 of CAEGAG010263286.1, read as the reverse complement.
TAATGTTGACAACATCTACAAACAAACAGTGAATCATAAAACATTAAAAATGGATACAGTCCTGTTTTTGACATAACCAGAGTTTTGTTTGTTTTTTAAACATACTGAAACTGGTTTCGGACTTTAAATTAACAGGAAGTGAGTTCCAAACTGCAGATCCTCTCACAGCACTTTGAGCAAAAGTGGTTCTTTGAAATGGGACCTAACAGTTTCCATCTGAAGCCGCTCTAGTAGATCTGCTGCTGCCCTGCAGTCTCTGTATGCAATCACTTAATGGTGTAGGTGCATATCCATTTTCACACTTAAAAATCAATTTTATAAGATTAGAATTTATAAAATTGGGAAACTCTAAAATGCCAAATTTGGCCAAAATGTGACAATGATGAAATCTGATTGGCTTTTGATGCAAAACCTTTAAAGGCCAATTATAGAGACTTGCTAATGGTTTGAGTATAGTTTGAGTAGTCTGAGACAAGACAGTAGGTCCATAAGAAAAATGTGAGAGGATCATTGAGTTCATAAACATCTCTGCACAGTGAAGTCTTAAGCAATTTCTAATAATTTTATAACAGTTTATATTTGATCTGACACTTTTGCTGATTTTATCAACATGGCTTTTAACTGAGCATCCAGAATTATTCCTAAATATTTTTCTTGTGATACTTGCTCAATAGGATCCCATTGGTCTGGATATTCAAGGACTGTGATGATGTTTTCTTGATTGAAAAGCAAATACACTTTGTTTTCTTTGTATTGAGAGTTAAGCAAGAATCATTTAGCCATGATGATAATCTCTGCAGGCTGTTCTGAAGTTGTTCACTGACTAGTACTACTCTTGTCCGATGTGTAAACAATGGTGTCATCAGCATACATTTGCAAGTTAACTTCAGGACAAATTTCAGGAAGATTGTTAACATACAGACTAAAAAGGACCAGACCTACCATAGTTCCTTGTGGAATCCCTGTTGCTATTTTACGGAAGACAGATTTACTATTATTAATGACAACACATTGTTGACGATCTTTCAAATATGATTGAAACCAAGACAATGATCGTACTAAAAAATTAAGAGATGAAAGCCTGGAGATCAGTAAATTGTGATTCAAAAGCGTATCAAAAGCCTTTTTCAAGTCAAGGAAAACCGCACCAGTGATTTGTCCCCTTTCAAGTGATTGTTAACTTTAACCTTTTCAAGCAGCAGATTTATAACAGTCTCTGTGGAATGATTACGTCTGAAACCAAACTGAAGAGAATGAAGAAGGTTGTTACTTTCTAAATACAATAATAGTTGTTCTAGAATAATTTTCTCCAGCACTTTTGACATGACCGGAAAACATCAGAGTAATGAATTTCCTTTATCTCAAACAAATCGGAACACTTTTTCATTTGTTTTGTAGCATGTATATCCATTGCAGCTGGTAGGAACTTTGATTCCAAGTCTTTAACTGAAGAGAGGAAAAAAATCATTAAACATTGTTGCTAACTAAGCAGGATCAGTTATGATTTTTTCTGCTACCGCAAGTTCATATTTGTATTTAGTGCATGCATTGGGATTCAATAAACTGTAAAATTGTTTCCAGATCGTCTTACCATTCCCTCCTGCTTCTAACAAAACATTTATATAATATTTAGAATTAGTAGTATTATAATAACTGACAAAACAATTTTGAGGTAATTTTCTTCCTATGAGAGTGATATTGTGGTCGGATAAGCCACACACTAAGTTATAGGCTTTTAGGATTCGACCAGGTTTATTTGAGAAAATTAAATCTATTAAGGTTTGACTGTTTTTAGTGATACGAGAAGGACCATTGATTAACTGATGAAAATCAAATTTTGCTGTCAGTTCTTTAAGTGGTTTTCTCAATTTATCGTCCATTCAGTTTATATTAAAATCTCCCAAAATGATTATTTCATTGTTGTATTTAAATCCTGTTAACAATTCTTTTAAGTTATTATAAAAAGTTGAGCTGCAACATGATGGACTTCCCACAGGAGGGAAGCCAAGCTCCCCTATACTTGACACAACTTTTTATTACTTTGCTTTATTTTGCCACTGCAGTGTAAGGTTTTATTTGTTTATTGTGTTATGTTTTTAATGCATTTGTTGCTGAAATGTGCTAAACTAATAAACTTCACTTAAATTGACTCTTTTGATCTGCTCTGTGTGGAAAAGTACTGCTCAAGTACTGGCCTATTTTGATTGTCTAAAGTTGTTCAATCAAAATCACAGGTATTTTCTTTTCTTTTTTTTTTTTTTACTTTACCAAGACAGATTTTACAGTGTGGATTTACTGCATAATATCAAATAATATACATACATTGCAGATTGACTGGAAAGAGTAAGTTGTGCATTTTGTTGAAGGTTACACTGGATATTTTGTGTTAATTGTAGAAAGTTTTGAATAGATTTTATAATACAGGAGTCAGTATAGCACTAATTACTCCTTCACTTTGTCTAATTTGTCTCTGAAGGTTTGCCAAGATAGAGATTAGTGTGTCTAAGCCAATCATTCCATTCAGAGAAACTGTGGTGCGACCTCCAAAGGTGGATATGGTGAATGAGGAACTTGGCAAGCAACAAAAAGTTGCTGTCATTCATCAGGTGAGTCAGCCATAAAAAAATTTATGTTTTTCAGAATGTTGAAGACAGAGTCGCTGTTTTTTACAGATATTCAAGAAAGATCCAAGAAATGTATACAAGGAGTAAACAAGTCTTTTTCTTTGATTCAGTCATAAATGACAGCAAGCTTTTGAGTCATTAGGAGCAGCAGAAATAACCACCAGATTACCAGTTGGCTGATTTTAGGTGAAAGAAGAACTCTCTCAGGATCGTTCATCTGACTGCCAGCATGTGGACCCAGACGGTCTTGTTACCCTCACCACTCCTAACAGACTTGCTACTGTCTGTGTACGGGCCATCCCATTACCACAGGGTAACACACAAACACACAATAACTCAGTGTGGCTTGAATTCCTTTAAATGAATAAAGTGGTATTTGATGTTTGAGGTTAAAAACATGCACTGTATATGTCAGTGAGTTTGAAGTTTGAATGTATTTTTAATGGGTACTAACTTGTTGGTGACTTCAGCTCAGCTGTCTTGTTTTTCTGGACAGAGGTAACTGTTCTCTTGGAGAAAAACTCTGAGTTAATTCGGACTCTGGAGCTGATGAACTCATCCCTCAGGGAGGGGAGAGCCATGGACATAAATCTCAGGACCCTGGAGGCTATTGCAGAACTGAAAGACCATCTTCAGAGCTTGCTGCAGGGAAGAAAGTGGCGGAATGCTGTGGAACGAATCTGGTCTTTTGGGCCTCGGAGGTCAGTCTTGGTGGCGTTCCTGAGCAGATTTAACCATTTCCAAACAATCTTAGCTTTTATAATCAATGATGGTGCAAATTCATGCAGCATTTTTCTGTTAATATTACTTTACGGGGTTGATAATTTGGTTGGTTTTTGTGTTTGTTTTCAGGTATGGTCCCAACATTCTTCTGAACAGCATTAAAGACTACAGCCGACCGTCAGTGTGGCAATGTCTTGAGTGGAGACACAGTAATGATCAAGTTAGAGCTCCAGCTTCTCCACTCCGAGACTTTGATAACAGTATCATCAGTGGTTTCCAACTTGCAACCGTGTCTGGTCCCATGTGTGAAGAACCCCTGATGGGAGTTTGCTTCTCAGTTGAGAGGTGGGATGTCGAGTCTGTAGCTTTTTCACAAAATCCAGACACCTTGAAAGAGGACTCCGTTTCTCCTGAAGCATTGCAAGATGTCAACTCACATGGAAACAGTGTAAATGTGACAGCAGAGCGAAAGACAGATGCTTCTTCTGTGGACTGCTATGGGCCAGTCTCCGGCCAGCTGATCGCGGCCATGAAGGAGGCATGCCGGCATGCCTTCCAGGCTCAGCCCCAGAGACTGATGGCAGCCATGTACACTTGTGAGATCATGGCAACTGCTGAGGTGCTGGGTAAGGGTGTATTTTTCTTAATACATCATTGCATAAATAGTTCCAAGCTTTTAAGAACTGTTTCATCATTTAGGCCAATCTGAAAAAGCTTTGTTTCATTATTTCTTTATTTATTGCTTAGGGCCTCCTTGTCTGGTCAGCCTCCTGCTATGATTAACAAGCAAAAACAGCTGCTGTGGTTGATCTGATTGTTTGCAGAGATTAAATGAGGCATCAAACACTTTTGCTACCACAAAATTAAAATTTATATAAACATTTCTAGTATAAAGTGAATTCTGAGAATATCTCTGTTATTTTTATAGGCATTAAAAATGCTCTTTTTGAAACCAAAAAACTCTCCATGAGTGCTTTTTATTTTGAGTGCGTCAAAAACCTCCTCCTGAGAAACTACTCTGGCATTCATGTTTTTTGGATGCAAAAGTAGCCATGGCAACATGTGTACAGCAACAAAGAATAAACTCTAGATCTAATTCTTAAACCTATTTGCTCAGAGTTTCCTTTGATTAACACCAACTGGAACGTTCGAAAGTCTGGTCTGTTTTATACCCTGTCATCACTTTTCCTACATCACCACTGCAATGTAATGTTTTTTGCTGGTTTCTTGTTTTATTTTCCTGTTAATCATGTAGAGCACTTTAAATTGCCTTGTTGCTGAAAATGTTAGATAAATAAAATTGCCATGCTTTTATTTTTTTTTTTTGGGATGATCTCAGCAGTTGCTACCCTAACTCTACATGTTGTTTCTCCTTCATAAGGCCGTGTTTATGGTGTACTTGGAAAGCGAGAAGGTCGAGTCCTCCATGAAGAGATGAAAGAAGGGACAGATATGTTTATCATCACAGCTGTACTTCCTGTTGCTGAGAGCTTCGGGTTTGCTGATGAGATCCGCAAGAGGACAAGTGGACTGGCCAGTCCACAGCTGGTTTTCAGCCACTGGGAGGTGAACTCTTTAGCCATTCTTTTATGAAAAGCCAGAATTTGTTTATCCTCTGCTATAAAAGCCATGTGATCATTATTTGATAATTTTTATACAGTACCATCAGAAAGTATTCACATCCCTTTTTCCCCACACTTTTTGCCAAGTCAGAATTATTTTAAAACTAATTTGATTAGTTTTCTCCAAAAATGTTCAACACAAATTAGCTGAGCGTATCAAAGTAAAAACACGTTTTTAGAGATTTTGTAGATTTATACAAGTTCTGACAGTCAAAATAGAACTTAGGTGTTGACTTCCAACTCGTATTGATGTTGTTTTGCACATTTATGGGAGTCCTTCAATAAAAGGTTTAGTTGATTGAATGTGATTTGGAATGGAACACACTTGTGTATTCAAGGTGTCACAGTTGACTGTGTGTATTAGACTTAGACTTATTTTATTGTCATTGCTCAAAGAAACATAAGTAAAATTGGCAATGAAATGTCATCGCTTGGCCACCGGAGCACACACAGAAACACAAGTGTGCCTTTAATTACATAATAAACAAATAGTAATGTATTGATAAATAACTTAGTATTTTCAAACAGTCTCAGACAGTTTTAGTGATGGGATTGTTGAGCAGTCTGATGGCCAGTGGGAGACAGCTATTTCTGAGTCTGGCTGTTCTGCAGCGGATGCTACGGAATCTCCTGCCAGATGCCAACCGGATGAACAGACCATACAGAGGTTGGGTGGAATCGGAGAGGATCTGATTTGCTCTGGCTAAGTAGCGTTTGTCTGCAATGTTCTGGATAGAGGGGAATGGACCTCTATCTGTTTATAAAAGATAAGCTCTTTTGAACTACTGCTTATGTGCCTAGACACAAGAAATGTACAGTTGGTAAATTTTGCAAAAGTAAAAATCTGATGTTTTACTTCGTGGCTTTTGGTTACCAGAAAATGCCCTCATGTGTGAGTGAGACACAGAGGGAGACAAAATTATATCCCTGTTTTGAGCCTAACTGACACAAAACAGTGCAAGTTATAGTTTGTTTTGATTTGGCTTGGGTTTTTGTTGCTAATTACGTTACCATGGTTACTCGAAATGCCAATAGAAATAACAGCACGCATGCCGAGATCTAGCCGCATCTGGTGCACGCAGCAGTACGAGCCGCATTAACAGTGAAAAAAGCAACTAGAGGTGTAATGTAATAGTTGCCTTACTTGCATTGCATGGAGGTATTGAAATGCCTTGCTTTGGAAGGCATTTCAATGCTCTCCTATGCTCTGCTGTGGCAGGCCCCAATAAAATAAATCTGTAAAAGGTTTGTTTTTAAAAATGGAGGCAAGGTGACAGCAGCAATACTTCACCTGGAGAGGTTGGGAGCTCTTCTGGGGGAGACAGTGAGGCTGGGAGGGGCTGTGGGGTCGTTTTGTCCCACCGTGTGGTGGCGGCGCTGCAGACTGGATCAGGACTGGTGGCTGGGCCGGGTACAGCACTGGAACAGGGACCGGGGGGCAGTACAGCCCAGTCGTCTCCATACCCAGATAAACGGGATCAGACAGCTCACAGCTACTAATCAGGCCTATGGAGGGATCAAACTGAATTGAGCTCTCCTCTGAGGCCGTCACTGAGACTTCCTGAGTCTCGCTTTTCTTTTCCTCCTCCAACATCACACTGACATCCTCTTTTCCACCTTTCCTGGTTTTCACATGCTCATTTTGCTTCTTGCCTCGCCTCTTCCTGCTCTTTTTCTGCACAGTTTTCTTTTCTGTAACTTTTTTATTTTTACTTGCTCGCTTATCAACAATTGTTTCACTGCTAATCTCGGTCTCTTTATCTTTTATCTGAAGATCCTGTGCTGGCGCCTCATCCTCCGCTTGCAGGCTCCTCTCAGGCTTCACCTGCTCTGCTTCCTCCGTCTCCATCAGTTCCTTCTCTGACACAACAACTTTATTTTCTCCTTTTTCCTCCCCCTCGTTCCTCTCTTCATGTGCCGTCTCCCCTCTCGTCTCTTCATTATCTCTCTGATTTAACCCGTCCTCTTCTCCTCCTTCCTTTCCTCTGCTCGTCTTCTCTTTAGTGTCCTTTGTTTCCAGATCTTCCAGGTCCTCATACAGCAGGCTTGGACCGTCTGAAACAGGGTAAAGTAAGACCATTCAACCTTTTTCCTTTTTGTCTGAAGTACAGAGCCGCTAAAATGTCTAAATAAAGATGATTAGTTCACTTATCTTCTTCAGAGACGTCATTACAATGGAACATCTAGCGCTTCTTCTAGGTAAATGCAGAACCCAAAAAATGTTTCTGATCTAATCAAAGTTAAATCCACCCTACATTTAAGCAGTTGAGCTACATTAAGCAAGATTGAGATCTGACTATTGTGCAAGTTTTTGACATGTTTGAGGATTCATTAAATATATTTGTATATAATTTGAGTTTCAGAAATGTTAAGTTTTGTTCACTATAAGAAATACTCACTTTGGTAAAAATGTGTCTCCTATAGACTGGATTAAATGGTTTTCCAACAGTTTTTACCTACATAGATATAGCTATAGCTTAATTCATAATTAGTCATTCACCTGAACAAAAAATTTAAAACATATAGCTATGGATTATCATTACTGTATGTAAAAAGAGAAACAAGGTTTATTTATTTACCAAATCTGAGGATATTCAACATATTTCATGCCTCAAGATAATTTAACAATGCAATATTTTTTTTTAAAATTCACATTGTGTGTTCACTTAATGGCAAAAGTGGTCCTCAAAGGTATGGCCTCTTTTAAAATCCTGGATTTTCCAGTTTTGTAAGACACTGAGACCACGATGAAACATTTGCAAAGTTTTACAGAGCTAATGTGGCAAATATGCAGTACAACTTAACTTAGAAACAAATCTGTCAGAAAGAAAAATATAGATTTCTTTAATGTTTAAAAAAAGTAGGTTAAATAAGTGATTCCACCCATGTACTCTTAACACTTTCTGGTTTAATTTCAGCATTCAGTCTTAAGAGTCCCTCCATTAACTCTTATGACTCAGAGAAAAAAAAAAACACTTCAAGGCTTTCCTGACATTTATTAATTTGCTAAAATTACAGGCTACAAAGGATCACAGGGTTACATTTTTGACTACAACTGATGTTAGTTAATTTGAGCAAAATATGCCACGTTAAAAGTGGACAATAACTTAAGAGAGGTGTGCACACTTTTGAGAGCCACTATAGGTGTAGTAAAGGCCAAAAGCATTAATTCAACCCACCTGCATGCATTACATTAAAATATTATACAGTTCAAATGAAATCCTGCCTGACTGGTCACCTGGTGTCCTGCAGGCAGCATTACACATGACTGATGTTCCTCAGGAGAAACTGCAGGCTGCAGTGACCTAATTAGTGTCCCAGGTGTGCAACGCCTCGCGCCGCCTCACCTGTCGGTTAATTAACTCCACACTGCTAGCTCCCGCTGCTAAACCTTCTACCCCGTCCCCATATCCAAACACCGGGTCGGGAATGTTAATAACACGGCTTTTAAAGAGTCTCCTAGCACCACTGGGAGCTCCACCATCACAGGAGATACTGTGAATTTAAATAAGTCTCGCAAAGTAAAAAAAAAAAAAAAAAAAACAGGCATGGAAAGTGACGACAACGAGCCAAAACGCCACAAACGAGCCAATTAAACAATAAAACAATTAAACGCCGGGCTGATTGTCCTTACCGAAATCTCCAGTTAAGTCGCCGTCCTTGTCCATATTATTACACGCCGCCGTCAAGTCCATGAAATTTAGCTAATAATCAAATATGTCGCTCAGGGTTAGGCAGCGAGGGTCCGCAGCAAAGCGCCTTAACGAGCCTGATTGATTGATTAGGCCTCTGCGTTGTGACAGGAAGTGGTCACGTGGAAGGTGAAGGTGAAGCTGATGCAGCCAATCATGGAGGAAGTAATTCACTGCACATGAGCTTTGTTTATGGTTAAGGCAGAGATTGTTTTTGGAGACACACGTCGTTGTAAAAATAATTTTTAAGACATTTGGAACGATTTAGAACAAAAATTTAAAATTATTGATATCAGAGAGTGACGACAGCTCTTTGTGTAATTGCTATATTTTAATATCACAAAGTTCGACTTCTTTTTAAAATATTTTTTCTAGAGTTGCAAAAATATATTTAGAAAAAAAAAGATAAGAAAAGAATAAATAAAAGACAGATTTCATGATTTTTTTTAATCTATTTTTTTGTACTACTGTCTTTGCATCTGAAATATGATATTACTAATTTAAATGTTTTAGAGTTTAAATAAGTCCTATAGGCTGCTACTGTAGTTTGTTAATGTCACAAGTCTTTAACATAGACTTGAGTAAACTCTTGACAAGATTAATCACATACTTGTATATTTCAAGTGTTTATTTTCTAGTAATTTTCCATTAATGAATTTGACTAATGGGAAATTCTAGATTCTCGGAAATTTGGAATTTACATTAGGCAAGCAAAAAAAGAAGAAAAAAAAAAATATATTATGTGATGGCCTACATAATCAAAGAAATTGCTGACTTGACTGCTATTAAGCTGGCAGTCACTCACACCCTCCTCAGGGAGGAGGCTGAGCTTCAAAAAGTCATCACTGCTAAAGAAGCTGCTTGTTCATGGAAGGCTGTATGCAAACTGATCAATGGAAGGTTGGGTGAAAGGAAAAAGTGTGGCAGAACAAATGAGCAAGAGCAATAAGAGTATCAGTGAAAGGATTGTGAAGTGAACCGGTTTAACAGTCTAGGGATGATTCACAAAAGGTGTGGACAGCAGCTGAAGCCAGAGCCACACACAAACAGGACTACAACTGCAGCATTTTCTGTGTGTAGTCACTGCAGATCATCAGAAAGTGACAGAAGTGTCTGATCTGGGTGAAAATAACTCAGAATGTTACTCTCTGGTCTAGAGTCTTCTTTTATTCAGGCCAAAGTTAAATTTGCATTTAATCTGAAACTCATGGTTCCAGATGGAGGAAGAGTTAAGAAAACAAGTTGCTTGAGGTTTAGTGTCCTTCAAGTCTTTGTAGGATTTGTTATTACAGTCTTTCATTTGTTCACCAGAACCTATGCACAAATATTTGGGAAAAAATGCACTTAGGTATTTCTATTCATCACCATATACAGAAAATGTGACAATCTAAAATATTTATCTTTATGTTTGGTTTTACTCTTTGTATCTACGTAAAAAAAATGTTTCTTTTATGTTGCTTAGTCTACATTTGCACCTACCAATGATCTAACCCATTGTAGAAATCGGAAATGATACAAACACTCAACAGATCTGATAATAAAAGCAAATCTTCTCCTCCCCCAACCCCAATTACAACCCAGAATGTCAAATGGCAACCCCCCAAAAAAACAGAACGGTACCTGCAGAGTGTCTTAGCATAGTGGAGAGCGTTTCTATGTTCAACAATCCTGCATCTAAGTTATTAATAGATGCAGCCAAAAAAGCCAGCTTTGGGCTATTTTCCCTCCTCACATTGTAGTTGTTCCTCTCTTACCCACCAGATGGGGCACCGATTAGAGCCATGGCGGCGTCTCACTAACAGGACTGGCTCATATATGATGCATCCTATCAGGGTTTTCTGGAGCCATATTCAAATATCAGCAGCCCACCTACCTAAACCAGGACAGTTCGTCTTCTGCAAATCCTCTATGCCTCTCCTTTGGCTAACCTTATCAGTTGTGGTGATGAAAATTTAAAACATGAATACTAAAAGACTGATTTTCTTTCCAGTGTTTTCACACATTCCTATGGCCATTCTGAGTGTGACATATAAAGAAACAATGCAGAGTTAAACATGTTTAAGTCTGGTGGAAAGAGACTGTGATGGCCCACATTCAGATGTATCGCCCTGCATGTTGTTGCAGAGAAACGCAAGCTGAAGGACTTATCAGTGGGCTGAAAGAGGTTTAGAGGCTAAGTTAATGTTGGCGTGTGAATTTACAGGAGGGGGGAACTGTATCGGCACGCAGTTTGTTTTGATTGTATCTTTCCAGAACCTATTTATCTGATGTCCTGTTTCACAGCATACAGTTTGAGCGGGACTGAACGAGTCTGAGAATATAAAGGAGAAACTCACTTCCTTTAACTAAAGCATGTTTGATCAGATCATAACCTCCAAATGTGTTCACAACCCTTTATTTCTCTAGATTTTGCCAGCACGGGTTTTTTAGCTATACTTTTCTGATTAATGATCTCATCGGCATTGCCTGCCGGTTTAGGCGGATGGCCATGTTTTGATAGATTTGCTGTTGTAACACACTCTTCACTTTCAGATGATGGACTAAACAGTCTTGGATTCAGAGTGAAGGAAGGAAGCTGAATACAAATGTACATCTCTCACATTTCAGATTTTTGTTTGTAAAAATAGTTGAACACCATGCATCCTTCTCTTTCTCCTTCTTCATCACATGTAAGCACGTCTTTGCTTTGGTCCATTACACAGAACCTCAGGAAAACACATTGATCATTTTCAGTCATTACATGATAAAATGTGGAAAAGTTTAAGGGGTGTGGACACTTTTGCAAGGCACCGTTAACTCCACGAAGCTCTGCAAGATGTGCTGCAGTTTTAGCTCTTTGCTTCAGGTTTCCCACTGCATTTCTCCACAATAGCCAAATGAATACAAATGGAGTTTCCTTTGTAATGCTGTCAGCACGGGAAGAAATGACATTTAAATAATTCAGCAGTTGCATGTCTTTCCAGTAACAAAGTCCTGGTGGATAAGCCGCAGAGCTCACTGACAGCAGCCTCCGCTGATGTTGATAGCTTGTTCTCTCGATTACATGGACTTAAGAGATGTTGGAGACGTTGGCGTTTCTGGGAGAGTCTCCTGATCTCAGTGAGCAGAACATGTTGTCAGATGGAAGCGGAGATGCAAGGTATCGAAACGTGTTGAATTTCAGACTTGTCGAGAAAGAAGGCGCTACCAAAAACGTTGATGTAGCAATAAGGTCAGGACAATTGGATTTTACTTGCCTAAGGCTTTTTATTCTCAGTAAACTTTCTGTATAGGGTTCATTTTATTTTGAGCTTTTCTTGTTTCTGTAGATTTGATCTTACGCAGCTTCTCATTTCGTTTTGACTGCTTAGCACTGAAATTTGATACGACTATATTACAAAAAAAATTCTGTGCGTTATTAGACAGTTGGAACATTTTTTTTAAATAATTACTCAGCATTATCCAGGATTGTAATAACTTCGGCTGGTGCAGAAGAGATGCAGATGTTGATGTGAAACTTAATGAAAAGATCAGCTGCAGAGCTAAAGCTATCAAAAGTCTGAACAAAAGTCATTGGTTACACTCAGTTCAGTAGGAAAACCATAGAGAAATCTAAGAAAGAAGGTTACTTTTGTGTCTGGTAATCCATTATTATGTTGGTCTCTCCAGACACGATGAGATACAGTCCAGCAGGTATCTAAAAGGATCCATGATGTCAAAGTTTCCAGGACTATTTTAAAGACAGAAGATGCATCATATCCCTCACCTGAAAGGCCATGTGTTCTTATCTTTCCCTTTTTGAAGAGAAATAGCAGCCTATGTATCACATCTATGCAGCATGTCAACCAAAAAGGGCATGCATTTGCAATTAGGTTAATACAAAAAACTCAAATCAACTCTAAAAACCATAAAGTTAAAATATTTTTACACTTATATGACAGGATTTGCAAGAAATAAAAAAGAATGTGAAGAATGAGATTGTGTGAAACAATTTCTTTCTTCCATCTGAATAAAATGAACTACAATTTTCCCAAATTTCCAAGTTGAGAGGACGACTCTTCAATAACAGCAGCGTTTATGCACAAAATATAGATAGAAGAAAATGGGAGCAGTCAACTTATTTCACCAATTTGACCTGCAGAGGTTTTTGCAGCAGGGTGCTATTTAAGTTTTAAAGGCATTCATAGCAAAATTTCTCATTAAAAAGGAAGCTGTGTTGCTGATTACAGAATGTACATAAATAGTTTTTATCTAATGAAACAAAAAAAAGATGTAATAATAAGCAAGGGTTGATTAGGGTGACCTTAAGAGGCTCAAACACCCCAAGGTTAATTACATTGTAATTAGTTTGGGCATTCTGATTAATGGTGCATTTGTTAGGGAATTAGCTCAGCTGAGGCACAAAATGAAGTCCGTCTGAAGTTGTGTTTAGTATAAAAAGTTTTTCTTTTTTTTCTGGATAATCTTGCGGCCTGATGTTTTTTATTAAGAAGCTAGCTGCACATGGAAAAAAGGGCTTGCTCCCTATTTGTGGTTAAAAACAAAAATATATATATATATATATATATAAATAAAAATTTAAAAAAGCAACATCAGCTGAAGCTCCAGGATGAACTTCTTCAGGCCTGCTGGTGCACTTCTTTGTAAAGTTTGATGGTTTTCTCAACATTTTTTCTGATTATTTACACAGCTTTGCACAAATAAATTGTTGTGGTGTTCCCTTAGACTGCTTTGTCGTTGGGTTTTGCAACTATTGGAGAGCGTTTGGTTTTAATACATTTTCAATATAAGATAAAACAGAGTCTTTCTCTCTTGAACGATCCTCTTAAGCTTTTTTTCCGTGGAATTTCTTCAATAATTCTTCAGGGATAATGTAGTTTCTCCAAGATGTTGTGGGCAGAGCTTGAAGTTCTTAATACTTTGGCTGCCTTTCATTTTTAGTTCTCTCAAACTGACGAGGTCATGCAAGGAGATTTATTTCCCCATTTCTACGGCATATTTGCTCTGGAAAGGGAGACTGCTGCCATTCAAATATATTCCATATCATGCTGGATCAACATTTGACAGAACATATCTGTGCTCATGAATCCATCATTTCTGACACGATCCCTAACACCGACTGAAGTGCGGCGCAATTCATGACAGAAAGTCCTTGTGTAATTTGACATACTCCGCCTCCACCCCTCCACCGCCATCCGTCCCGTTCCTTTAGAATCACTTTTTGACAGCTAATCGTCCAGTGAGACCATTTATGATGAGGCTTTGGCAGACTGAAGATGGATGAACTGAAGGATGACCCAGCTCTCAGGTTGTCAGACCTTTGCTGGATTTTCTTCTTCTTCTTCATCCTAAGGATATGATGTTTTAAATACTCCTTTTCTGCTACGGAAAGAGAAAACTTCTCCTAAGCCATCAACTTGTGTATTATTAAAGCAAACACCAAGTTTTCTTTAATAAAACTTGGTTTTATTAAAACAAGGTTAAAACAAGAACATGTTTGAACAAAATTGTTTAAAATTAAACCTGTTACCTGTAAATGAGCAGAAAACTGTCAGTATTCCAAGAATCATTTGAAACCTGGGGAACTGTCGCTTTGGACAATGTTGGAAGATTATATTAAAGTCTGCTAATCAGAAAGAAAACTTCTCTAATAAACCTCTAAGATTTAAAAGGAATAAGTCCAGTCCGACTGAGTTTGAGTTATTTTACAAAAATTTCTCTCTTGGATGAAAACCTTCAGCTGTAATTAGAGCAAAAGTGTCTTTTGTCTTCCACTTCATATTTCTACAATAATTTAGTTTCGTCTGTCCAAAAAAATTGAAGTTTCTGGTTTTAATGTGACAAATTGGAAAAAATTGAGGGGCATACATAGTTTTGCAAGCCACTGTCAGTAAATGTTATTATATCAGATGATTTTGAACCTCACTGTGATTTTTGAGTCCAAGATTAAATCAGTGGGGTTTTTGGGTAGATTATAGATCCACCTTCAAAAGCTCCAGTATGTAACTTTTATAATTAATGTTTTTACTCATTTATAAAAACTGTCACTGTGTCAATAAGCTATGAGACCAATCTGTGAAAAGATTGACCTTCTCCACCTCTTCTCTGAACTATTATTGCCGTCCGAAGAAATGCACCGCTCCCAACACAAAAACAAGAAGAGCTAGGAGGAGGGGCTTAGGGCTGTCAATCATCCTAATGTACCCGCTGCTGAACGTGCTAGTAGCAAAGAAACAACTTATTCACAACAGAATCTGCTGATGGGGAAAAACTAGCAGCAGCAGAGGGGATGAGGGATTTGTGATTGACAGCGCTAAGGCCCGCCTTATTGATTGATTGATTGCTTCTAGTTAGCACTGGGAGAAGGTTTTCCCAGATTATCAGACCTATTCCATTCCGTCAAGACAGTTTTAAGAAATATGTAAATATATATATATACATTATTTCTAAAAGTTACATACTGCAACTCAAATGTGACTCAGTAAGGAGCTCCAGGAGGAACATTAAAAAGACAAGAGAGAGGACACATTTACCCAATCAGGTTGTTTTTTATTTGGAACAGAGTGGCAGATTAGTGACAGGGCGGTGGCGTGGAGGATCCGCCTCCTCTCGCTCACTCAGCCAATGACAGAAACTCAGCCTTAAAAAAATGCAAATGTATAAAAACAGGAATGGGAACAGCAAACATAGAGGAGTGTAGCCTCCACTGGACTTCACACAGACACGCGCACATCCGCACCCAGACTCACACATACACAAATATCTCTAGTCTCTCCCTCACACACACACACACACACACACTCATATTATTTGGCTACGCAGGCTTAGATGGGTACAAACGCACAACTTTTTTGACAGTCACTTTAGAAAAGACAGTACGTGTTTAGATCATTCCTGCCTGTGACAAAGTGGAGCCTCGTCTGTCCATCCGTCCCACGGCGGACAGACAGGTAGACGAGCCAGACAGACAGTGAGAAGACACAGTCAGCATGTGTGAGAGCCACTTCGAGGGACGAGTGGCCCCACATTCAGCAATGAGCAGATGAAACACATGCAAAACACCCCCACACACACATACACACCAGGACAGGCTAGTGTCATGTACACAAGAGCTGCTGTGAAATACCAAGGTGACGCACGCTTACAGGCGAGGTGGCGGGTTCAGATTAGATGCAGAGACACACACACACACACTGGTGAAGGGGGGTGGCAGGTGACTTAACACACAGGAGTGGAGGAGGTGTGCTACCCGTCTGTGGAAGAGCGTGAGAACTGCTGGAGTAGGTAAACACACTCTCGACCACAGTACATTCCAACTTTAACGCACCCCTCTTTAATTTTTAATATTCACACACGCACGCACACACAGGAATCCACACGTACAGTCAGACAAGTATAATTTTGACTCCCATGCATTTTTTTAATCTACAGTACTGAGTATAAGAGAAGCTACTAGCCCAGACGCACTGGTGTGTGGTTATTGTTACAATCTCTTAGATCGAAGTCGGGATCCCCGATCGTCTGCCCCTCAAAATGGTCCCACGGCGGGTGAAGGTTGATCACTTTTACTCTCGTTAACAAAAATTTACCAACAAATGTAATGATTTTTTTTTTATTTTATTCTTCTTTTTTTTTTTTTGACTCAGTGCACATGGGAGCAACTTCTGAACATCTCCCATCCTCAAACCAAGAGCCGATCAGCGTTGATGGGACAAAAACAAAAGAAAAAAAGCGAGGCATGCAGACGGCTCGAGAGGGCAGATGTTTTCCGGATGACACAAAGACTGTACATGTACAGCGCCTTGTAAGAATATTCACACCCATCAAACTTTTACAATTGTTTGCCATGTTACTGCCATAAACGTTCATGTATTTTATGAGTGGATGGTCAACCACAACTGGCCGGAAACATTAATCGGGGAAGCAGCCAAGAGGCTTGTGGTGACTCTAGAGGAGAATCTGTCAAAAATAAAGAATTAGTGGAGCTTCTCACAAAGCTATTATGGAGAAGTGACAAAAAAAAAAGCTACTGCTGAAGGAAGAGTAAAAAGAAAGAAAGTGCTCAGGAATTAAAATCCTAGTAAGGTACAGAGAAGTTCGCCTGTGATAAATGACAAAACAGGAAAATATTGAATGGGGTATGAATACTTTTGCAAGGCGCAGTAATTGTGCTTATACACAAAACGAACCAAACCGATGGATAACTGATCAGTAACACCACCTGGCCTCGCACTGTCACGACGACGACAACAGTGGCTCTGACGTGTGTTCGAATGATATGATTTAAAGTCTGTGGCCTGTTTCTAATGCGCAGCTAGTTTTTATCTGTGTGTGCAGAGTGTGTGCAGAGTGTGTGCAGAGTGTGTGCGTGCACACGACAAGAGCACAGCTCGTCTAAGTGATGATGAACGTGATGGATAAAAAAAAAAGATCATGCAGATGATTAGTGACGCCAGAAAGGATACGCTGATATTTACATATATACTTCTTTTTTTTTCTTTTTTCATTAAATGCTAAATACAACATCCTCCTGTTTAAGTTTTATCATCATCATCATTATTGTTACCGCTTTATTATTATTATTATAATTATCACAATAATTCCTCACCATCCAGCCCTGAAGCATTGATATATTATTGATTATTATTATTACTACTATCAATAACTAGTCTTTGTACAGCCCAGAGGAGCAGAGGAGCTACCAGCTCGACGTCACTGAAACACGGCGCGGCATTTTCTGGTTGGCCGAGCCGAGTGAGAGGTCAGAGCCACCTTCCAGCAGACTCTGGTGTGTGTGTGCATATGCCTGTGTTCATGTCAGTGTGTGAATATCTGAGCACCAAAAAAAAAGGACGGAAGGCACAAAAGAGACCTTTCCTCTCACCTTTGACCCTGGACTCTGCCCAGCCAACCAGACGCTTGGTGTTTGGGATTTTTATTTTTTGTTTTAGGGGAAGGGGAAACAAGGGCAGAGTCATGCCCCACCTTCTGTTAAGTCGTGGCTTCCTCTTCTTAGCGCCCCCCTCCTCTCCTCTCTCTTTTATTTGCTCCATAAAAACAGAAAGGGATGGGGGGGCAGGGGGGGATTGTTTGCTTGTGCTGGAAAACACAGATTAGGAGAATGTCTTTTTTTTTTTTTCTTACAAAATTATCATATCCTAACACACAGAACAAGAGAATCTGCAGAATATTAACAACAGTTACTTTAAAAACATCTTGTGTGTATGTTGCTTTTTTTCTGAATATATTTGAATTTTTCTGTCCTTTTTTTTGTCCTTATTTTGTCGTTTTCATTGAAAAGAAAGTCCCCAGAGAGAAAGCGCTCTCAAACGCTTTGGAGATGAGAGGGGAGGAGCGGGATGAAGGGGCAAGTAATAGTAGTAGTAGTAGAAGAAGAAGAAGGAGGAAGAGGAGGGGGAGCGCTTTAGAGTATCTTTCACTTTTCTCTCACTCTTTCTCCCCCGCCCCCAGCCCGGTGTGAGGTGCGACGCCCCGGCATCCAGGGGTTATGCGTAAAACTCCTCCTGCTTGTCGGGTTTCTGGTAGGTGACCGTGGCTTGTTTGGGCTCCTCCAGCGTGTAGCTGCCCTCGTCCTTCTTCTTCATCCTGTACACCAGCAGCATCACCAGGAAGGCGGCGAACAAGGCGCCCACCACGCCTCCCACGATCACAGCTAAACCAAAAATGAAAGAAAAAAGGAGAAGAGAAGAAAAGAAACAGATCTGTAATTTCAGACTTGAAAGCTGCACCTACTGAGCCTACGCTGCTCTGACAGCACAGCAGATCTACCACAGCATCACAATCACCTTCTGCTAAGTGGAAACTGATGAGCCTGGGTGTGCCAGCAGACACACTCCGCTGCAACAGCTCTGTGCTAAATTGCATCTCTGCAGAGCTGCAAGGAGGAGCTGAACTTAATGGGGCTGGTGTTAATTTCTCCACCTGTAGCTCCTCATGTCACCAAGCTGTTACTGAGAGCGACAAATCAGTTTCTGATAGACAACAATCAGAAACTTTCTTGTTATTAATGATTTGAGTCCAGGCCAAAGCTGAAAATAATTTGTTATTTTGAAGGAAAATGAAAGAGAATCTAGCTGACGTCCAGTGACTCTTATGTTGTGCTAATAAGGTCAGGTCTCTGTGAAACCTTGTAAAGTCAAGGTTATATCTGCAATCGTTTATGTAAATGGCTTTCTGCCTAGGGCGGCATGGCTTAGTGGGCGTCACAAGACTTAAAAAAAAATGCAACTGTCTATTGCACCAAAACTAGCTCTCTTTATCATCTAAAACAAACGATTGGTATACAATCGTTTGTTTTATACCAATCGTTTGATATACAACAAACGATTGTTGTATACCAACCTCAATCACATCAGATTGAGGTTGGCATGTGAATAACAGCTTATAATTCAGTCTTTTATCCAAGGTGTTTTGTTTTTTTATTATAAATCTGGACCATATTTGATCCTCTCTCATCCAGAAGCGTCAAACCCGGATTGAACATCCTCACTAATACTTGGATAAATGTCTCTTAGTCAGCTGGACATCAGAAAGCTTCTCTTATAATCGGAAATTCTAGAGCTCATATAAACTGGTTGGTTTCCTGCCACAGATGCAGCTTTTAATTGTAGTCCGCAAATTTTCAACAGGATTAAAGTCAGGGCAATTTCAGAAGTGTAATTAATATTAGCCTTCTTTATCCATTTCAAAACCAGTTCTGATGTTTGCTTGGGATCACTGTCCCATTAAAACAACGAGCTGCGTCTAGGTTTCCACCATGTTCCTCAGGGGTCTAAAGAGCCCCTGTCCTGCAGTTTCTAGATGCATCCCTGCTCCAAAACATCTGAGTCAAATGAATGAAGACTGCAGTTGGAGAAGCATCACATAGCTGTAGTGGTGAAAGACACCGTTAGCATGATGCTACCAACATGTCTAACAGCTAGCGCAGCGTTCTCAAAGCCTAATCTTGACATAATCCTCGTCTTTTGATGAAAAACCTCTCTGGTTCTTAGACTCCTCTGACTCCTCTCCTTGTGGGAAGCCAATACTTCCAACTCTTGAGCTGGGGTTATGATGGGTTTGAGCTTTTGGTGGTTCTTTTGTTGTTGTCAAACATGCTAACCCATTTACTGTTAGATACCCACAAGAAAAACGTAAACACAGTGCCTCGTCCAACAGGATAACAATCCCAAACACATCAAAACTTGTTTATGAAGGGATGAAGCGGGCCAGCATTAAACGTCTAACCTACACCACAGTTTGTGGATCATGCGTCAAAGCTTTGTCAGTGCCTGGAAACCAACCAGTTTAAATAAAATCTATCAGTGAAGAGAAGTGGTCAGCTATTCAGCCAGAATTACACCGCAAGCTTCTCGGTAGCAACATAAAGGCTGTGGTTAAAGTGGAACTTGCTAAGGGTCAACCATTAGTGTGGGTGTATGTATACATCTGAACCCTGCTTAGATGGCCGAGCTCGTATGAGTTTGCTCTGCTGAAACTAACATCAACAGGTCAAAGGCTACTGCCTGTCCCACGCACTAGATATTCAATGTATGAGAATCGATGCTCTCAGGACTGTGAAACAAACATCCTGTGTCTATTCGCCGCATAAACACTATTATTGTCTTATTATGGAAAAACTCCTGAAGGCCCTTTTATTAATAAAAGCCTTCCAATAGAGCTTCGATTTGATTGTTTTCCGTAGTTTCCTTGCCATGTTTGTTTTTATCCGTCTCTTTCCAGTAATTTCATTCGTTTATGTTAGTTGAATCGTTTTGCTGTTTGCTGTGACGTTTTATTCCTTGAAGCACTTTGTGATTCTTATCTGTAAAAAGTGTTACATAAATTAACTTTTTCTTGCATAGAAATTCTGACTTGTGCGCGTATGAGATATTCTGAACAGAAGGAGAATAATTCAACTCTAACTTTGCTGTTGATGTTAAAACAGACCATTTAAATTAAATATTTATCCTACAAATATAGACATTTATCTGTTTCTGGAGTGAAACATTTTGTGGTTTTTAATCCAAACTTTGGCTAAAGCTGAACATGAGACCACCACAACACTAATTTCTCCACTGAGCTCCCAAGCAGTAATAATGGCTGATTTTAAACGGCAACGAGGAACCAGCCTGGGTTTCATTAGTTGGAGCAATAAGTTCAGCGGTGCCACCGGGGGCCATCTCGGGAACAAGTCCCAACAAGATGGACGTGCCCAGATAAAGCAGCATCAATTTCTCTTTCACTACAAAAAAGGCAGAAAACTAATCATAAACACAGCTCTACGTCTAGCGCACAGTCTAATCTAAAATCTGTTGCCTCCTGCTCTTTACCAACGACCAGGAAATCAGCAAAAACCACCGCCAGCAGTCCACCAATCAGAAGAGCTGAAGGAGAGACAGAGAGCCAGTCAGGTCAGGCAAGATGGCTGCTCCCTCATTTTCTACAGCAGCTCTTTGGGGTAAGAAGAAGAAAAAAAAAAAAAAGAAGAGGGGGGACGCTTGGAAAAAACCTTAGATTTGCCCAAAGGAAAAGGTAGGTGAGAAAAACAGTGGGGGGATGAAAAGAGGTTGCCGAACCCAACAGGAGGATTTCTTGTTCTCAGTGGATCAAATGGGGCTAAGCAGCATGATGATCAATCTGATCTATGTGAAAGTTACGGTAATGCTAGTTCTTCTTCACAGCCCCCCGGAAAGAAGCAGAAAAAGAACCCAGGAGGCAACGTGGGAATGTTTTCTGCTCTTCTAAACAGGTGATTTATCTCTTGCTCACCTATTAGGACCTCTTTCCTCTCCAGGATGTTCTTCTGTGGCAGCTGGGCAGCAGAGCTGCCACTGTCCACCGTGTTCCCGCTGAAGTCGGGCATTAAGCCGAGATTATTCCGGCGGTTCTTGCTGCTCTCCGAGTCTCCGGTCGGGCCTGCGGCGCCCACCTCGTTGCTTCCCTCCTAAGTCGAAGACAGAGAAGGAAAACCTTTACAGGACATTTTGAATTCGATGTAATTATATTCGTTCCGCAGAGTCGCTGCCCGGAAACCGATCCGCAGCGAGAGTTTTTCCATGACACACACTGGCATTTGCAAACAAAGAGTCTCTATGTGTCTTGAACAGGAGAAAAAGTGGCTTGTTGTCAAACAAATATACACACACTTCATAAAACGTGGCAGCTTAATCGCGACGCGGAGAAGCCGTCAAGTATAAATACGTGGTGCTGCTGGAAACGAATAGATTGAATCAGAGGAACGGTGGTGTTCTGCACCCAGATAGAAGGTCAGATCTTTGCGCAGAGTGAACTACAGAAACACAGATCAAAACCGGTTTGGATCCATCGCTTGTTCTTAAACTTTATCTAATGATGTTCACTGGGAAATGGCTCAATAAGAACCAGAGATAAGGGCTATTTGATCACTGTCAAAACCAATGAAGAGATCTCATTAACAGATATTGGCTGTTTACCCAAAGCCTGATCTGGATAAATTATCTTCTGACACTTATAAATGAGTCACATGTTCATCTATCACTACAACCATTAGCACTGCAGGGCTTTTTGTCAATCAAAAACACACACACTCCTACTGCTGTACACATTCCTATCGACTCTACATGGTTACACACAGTGCCTCGCAAAAATATTGCATGTTTTCTACATTTTGCTATGTTACACACTGGAGTTTGTAGGCTATCATTTATTTTAAATGGTAGAGTCACACAAAGAAGCACATCATTTTGCAGTAGGAGGAGAAGTAAAAGCATTGCTTTCAAATGTTAGTAAACTGTCTTTTGCATGAACATGGAGACTCAATATTTTTGCCCATTTTTCTTGGTGAAACATTTGAGTCAGATTTGATATGGGGTGTCTGTGAGCATCTCTTTTCAGGTTCTGCCATAGTCTCGACTTTGATGTCAAAGTCGCAGTATACAGCATTTTCAGATGCATATTTTATTACAAAAGTTCAATTCCAATAAATCTATGCACTAATCTGTTGGTTAAATAAACACATTTTCAGCGTATTTTTTGCTGCACGATCTTTGACGTCTATCAACAGAACTAAAAAACTTGTTATCAAAGATGGGTAAATGTGCTAGCAACTATTCTCTTCTCGGTTGAAAAAGTATCCTTAACCCATTTCTTCATAGCTATTTCACATGTTGTTGAAAGAATAACACTTGGTGTCACCAAGAAGAAGTTTCTATGATGTTCAAAAGTGCCATCACCGTCTCCTCCAGGGGATTATACGACTGAATGATGTCGCCACCACCAGTGCAGAGCTTAGCTAACATCAGCATCAGGTGGGAGTGAGTGCATATACAAAATGATATATTGCACTATAAGTCATACTTTAACTACAGAATCTGAAAAGAAATGCAAACATGTTGAGGTTGCAGCACGCAGTTAATGTAACTGTTGATCATGACTCAGCTTTGAGGTAAACAGCAAGAGGAACAGCTTGAGTTTAACCTGAGATAAATTTAGCTTCATGGTTTGGTTAGATTTGCGAAACAGTTATTGTGGAGTAAGATCCATAGTGGAACAATTACAGCTTTTTTATTTTTATTGGTGTATATCTTGAAATGGTCAGAAACGTCTGTGTTTCTGTATGGATTTAGTGGTTTTTCCGTTTCATTTCCATGATCAGGATTGCTTTCATTTGCCCTTTACTTGCTCCGCAAAGTTCAGCTGTCGGTTGTCGGATCTCTGCTCTGATCCTGCCATTGTCAGCTGACTTATTAAGTCACTTTGTCCTTCTGCTGGCCGCTTGCTGAAATATCTGTGTCCAGCTTCTGTTTCTCTACATTTTGAGACTTTTGTTGCCGTTTATCAGTGATCAGAAATGTTCTTCCAGCGTGGCTGACTCCCAGGAGAATGAAGAGAACGATAAGGGTTGATAATCATTGAAACCAGCAGCCTGCACAGCCCGACTGCCACTTTGGTCATTTGAACGTCCTCAGACTGGAGTTGCGGTTGCATTTTCCTCCCACCCAGCTCATCAAGCTGCACCAATGCAACCACTGTTGAGCTCTCATTACATTAGAGGCACCGATTAACAGATCCAGAAGTTGTAAAGTGAACCACAGCGGCCGGATGCATGAGCAGGAACGTAAAAGCAGCATCATTTAGGGGAGAACGGACGTTTTACTGCATGCTTTAACTCTGCACCATAAAACTGAATTTTGGAGCATATTGAAAACTAGCCAATAAAATAAAAAGTCTAAATTCTAAGAAAGTTTATTAGTTTCTAAGTAGAACATTAAGTAATCGTTAAAGTCTAACAATAAATATGTTTTCTTGCAACATTTTGATAAGAATATAACTGAAGATGTTACACTGGAACCGCTACTCACCAGTAATAGCAACCACACAATTATAGTTTAAATATCACTTGTAGTTATTTAAGTAAAATAACTTGAAAATCAAATTTTTCTCCTTCAAACTTGCAGTAATGTCTGTAGTTCAGTGTAAACTCTAAGTAGAGTCTATGCTAAATTTAAAATGTACATATTTATATTTGTAAAATATAAATCTGTACAGACGAATCTGTTTCTTTACACATTTATGAACTACTTTATGTTGGATCCAAAACACATCAAATACAAATAAAACAAAAATTAGTGGCTGAACTCTGACAAAATGTAAAAGTTGGAACACTTTTGGTAGCACAACTGCAATCTAGATGATTATAGATGAATAATCCGAACTTTTTCCCACCTGTGTGGTTGCGGGCGGAGTCGTTCTCTCCGTCGGGACGCCCTGAGTGGTCCTCGACGCCGGGACCCGGGGCCTGAAAGGGACTCTGGTCTTGGCGGTGGTCGCAGCTGTGGCGGTGGGTGCGGCTGTCGTGGGCTCGGGCGTGGTCTCCGCTGTGGAGGGCATGTCATAATCGTAATCTGTGGTGGTTTCCACGTCGGAGCCGGGGTCCACCGAGGTGGGCTCCGGCGACAGGTACACGTCCTCCTCGCCTTCGTCCGGGCCGAGCGGGTCGTCTGAGCCAGCAGAGGGCCTTGCGCTCTCCACAGCGCTGGTCGTCAGGCCGGTGGTGGACACGGGGAAGACGGCGGGCGAGCGGGGGGCGGCGGTGGTCTGAGCCGCCCGGATTCTCTCCAGCTCCCTCTGCCTCTCCAGCTCCCGCTCTCTCTGTCTCTCCCTCTCTCTCTCCCGCTCCCTCACTCTCTCCTGTTCCCTCTCCCGTTCCCTCTCTCTTTCAATCTCTCTGATCCGCTCTCTTTCTCTTTCCCTTGCCATCTGTCTGTCTCTCTCCTGTTCCCTCTCTTTTTCCCTCTCCATCTCCACGTAGATGCCACTCTCTCCGTCGGCCTCGGTGGGGAACACGGTGGAGACGACATCCTCCGGGCTGGGGCTGGGGCTGGGCTCGGCCGCAGGTGAGGCTGAGGGGGCGGGGCTTGTCGCCTGGGTGGTGGAGAAGAGGATGGGCTCCTCCGTGGTGAAGGTCACGCCAGATGTCGTCGGCCTCACGCTGATGTCAGAGGCTAGATGAGGAGAAAAGAGGAAATAAAAGAATTAGTGACAGACATGCAAATGAAACCACTTCCTCTACTCAGGTTTATGGAGGGAAGCAGCTGGATGTAAATTTGAAATATAACCTCAGAAATAAAATATTTCTGTCATTTAAAGTTTAAAAACATTTTATTTTCCTCGTACTTTACAAATACACATCTTTTATTCTCACTTTTTGTCTGAAACATAGTGACTTGGAAACTATGGAAGTAAAAACTTAGAAAATGACAAAATAAAAGAGTCAATAAAAAAAAATTTCAGGAAGTTTAGGGAGTTTTTTTTTCTTCTAAAAAGAATAATTTTGTTGTACTTTGCAAACAT